>JASKDV010204818.1:0-10652 GCA_032466395.1 Aegires albopunctatus
GGGGTGTTGGAATGAAAACTTGGTCATATGGGAAGGGGGTGGGGTGTGTAATATGTGGCAGTAGGGAGGAGGAAGTAGGTCTAACAACAGTTAGCAAATTAAACAGTAGGACCTAAAATAATAATGATATGTGTCATAATAAGAAAAATAGTTGTAAAAGGGCAAAATTAAGGAGTCTGAGAATAAAATTTGACAGTTTATTACTATTATTCCTTGACATTGCATTCATTTCTATCAGATTTCTTAATCATAACAAATTATCTATGTGAAAAGAAAAAACCCACAACATAGAAAGAAAAAAATCTCCCGTATACAAACTATAAGTAAGTTGTACTTTTAAACTATTACCAGCAAGACCATATGCAAGTTAGTGAGAGGTCAGCAGGATAAGTGGGAACAGTCGTACTGGGCAACAGCTTTGTAGACAATTCATTCGCTACCGGAAATGGCTAGTGTGCAGATTATGAGTTAATAATATCAGGCCTATATTATATATTACATTTGCTTCTTCTATTTTATCAGATTAGAATACATCTTCCAAAATATATCATCTTATTTCATCAGATTTTTAAGCATTTTTGTACAAATTTATCACTCAAAAATGTCCCTCACTACTTACTGGTTGGGTTATCATCACTGCCATAAGTATGAATAGTAAAACATTTCTGACACTGCTTGATATTTAAATTTTAAAAAGTAGAGCAAGTGTCTAGGGAATTATTCAAACATAATAAGTAAAATAAGGTTAAATTAAGAGAGTAGGCAGGATGGTGTTGAATACCAAAACCTTTTTCATAGTTCTATAATGCAAACACCAAAAAGTAGTTTAAGATAAAAAAGGAGCACCAGTATTCTTCGTAGTACTTTAATTTTGTTGTTGATATGGTTATTGCCAAATGAACAGAAACATCTCATATTGCTCTAACATAAATTTCAATTCAGAGTGATAAACGTCCTTTAAATCAAATCATTAGGAATCCAGAGGAATGATAGAACTATCAACTGTTTATGGAGGAATGAGAGAACTATCAACTGTTTTCAGAGGAATGAGAGAACTAACTACTGTTTATGGAGGAATGAGAGAACTATCAACTGTTTATGGAGGACTGAGAGAACTATCAACTGTTTTCAGAGGAATGAGAGAACTATCAACTGTTTTCAGAGGAATGAGAGAACTAACTACTATTGGGGAGCTAGGAATTTGTATGGAAAGAAAACAGACAGATGTCTCATTCTGTTTCAGTTCTGTTTAGGTTTATACCAGATAGCAGTTCTGGAGGGCTGCCTTGGGTTAATTTTTTTTAAAAAGTAAATATAAATATTCATATATTGTCTCATGGATCTGGATTATTTCATAAATATGTAAACGCTGGAATATAAATATCTGATACTTTACATAATCATTCCTTTTGCCCTCCACAATAATAGTCATCTACCTTACTTCATAATAGGAACACAATCATGGAACAAAATAGTAAAATTTTAATGTATGTTATGTCCAGAATAATCAAATATACTAATATATATATATATTTTACATAATTATATAGGCCTAATTATATAACATTTTAACATAATATTACATTATAACATTTTAACAAGATTATGACCCATCTCCATAGATGAAGAAATGAACTCATAAGATTTATGGCCTAATTTTCAGCACATTTATCTTTCCTCACTTGTTGCAGCATTGACTTGATGCACACCTGAAGTCCTTCAGCCATTTCCTGAGCACTATAAGGAGTATTCAATGGAGGTACATGTATAAAAGCTGCATTATCACGGTTGATGTTAAGAGAAGTGAAATAGGAAAAGTCACAAAGGTACCTGAAAGAAGAAACAAAAATTGATTGAGTATAAAGTATAAACAAACTAAATAAACGCTGTCTACATCCAGAAAATCAGGAATGTTTGCATTTATGACATTTTTGCTTTGGTTGATCATTAGTGAACAAAAAATAATAATAAATGTAGAGATTGCTCTTAAAATTAAAATTAAAAAACCAGTCAAATCTTTTCACGGAATACTTTGTTCCTCCAACACCACTACACTACAATAAGGAATACCTGTGTGTAGTCAAAGAAAGGGTGTGACAAAATAGGTATCATGATCAGGTCCACAACAAGTTAAAAAGTTAAAAATTATAATATTCAAAGAGTTACCCTGGATAGATCAATGAGCCTAGATGGTGATATGTCTACTAGAGAGCAAACTACTTACCTCCCAGGGTCATGCGAAACAACAGCTTTAATTTTCTTTCCAGCTTCATTGACCATCTCGCTGACATAACCCATATTAATTCCAGACTCAATGACTTGATGACAACATCCACTCACACACCATTTGGACACAGGCACTTCTCCCTGTATATCTGGCTTATCATAGCCATCATTGTGAGCCTGCTGTTCAAGGGTTAATTCAACAGCAACACTTGAAACACCAACATGAATCACTAACTGTGGGAAAAATACCATGTAATATTAATATGTTTAGGGACAGCAATAAACATAATTGGTAGTAATATAAGTGTCAGCAATAATGCTACCATGTAATGAGGTGCATTACATGCAGATATATAAACTTTGGGTACTGCCCTTCATTTGATGAAAATTAGGTTTAAACAGGTTTTAAAAAATGAATAATAATACATTGTTCTATAATAACTAGTCGAATACCCGCGACATTGCGGGTAAGAATGTTGCTACATTAGTTCATTGTATCATTATCGTTGATTTATTGCACCCGGCAAGCCAGATCTATATTTTTCCTGAACAAAAACGATTTTAATTTGGTTTATAATTATGCTTCCTATATTGTGTTTAGATTCTTTATACTATGCTTCAATGTGGTCTACATATTATGACCAACACACACTACACAGAGACTGTCAAGTCATAATGCCTAGATCATAGTCATAATGGCAAAATAAAGGCCAATTTTTCTGGAAAATAGCTGTAATTTGCCTTAGTATGCATGAATTCCTCTCACACATACTCGTGTTGCTGTTATTGGATGTCAAAGAGCTAAGTTAAAAGCCATGATGGAGTAACTGGTTGCATGTAGTATGTATCACTATTCTCCTGATCAAATCTGGATCATTCTGCCATGTAATTGCGACCTTACTGAGAGATCGCATTTGAGCATTTTTATTTACGATTGCTGAAGGCTATTCACGTGGAGAGTTCAGCTAGAAATCATAACAAAACCTCTGGCTTGTTGAAGACCTCCTGAAATCAGACCACAAAGGTTTGTTTTGATTTTAGGGAGCGGTCATTTGTTATCAAAATTTTTAAAAATGCTTATTTTGGTTAATTAAGCAGGGAAACACAATAATTGTGTTAAAAACACTAAGCTACCTACATATCAATCCACCAAATGCAATTGCATATTTTTTTAGATCTGCCAGTCAATCTCTGCGCTTTGGTAAAAATTTAATTGAGCCAAAGAAGCAAAATAATCTCCCTTTTGCTTTATTTTTTTTCAGAGAGATTGTAGAAGGTTTTACTAATTTTTGCCTTTGATTTATTGAGTTAGATTTGGTATTGACTGTGTATTGTGGAGCCATAATTTAATTTTCTTGTTTTATTTAGATTTTCACAATTAAATGGGGTTTGTGCCTATTTTGAGTACAATTCTCATAAGCTTATAACCCACTTTCTAAAAATCCACTTCCCCTTGCTTATAACCTATATTTTCATGAAAAAGAGCATGTTACCTATTTGAAACAACTCGCTTATAACCTGCCCCTAAGACAAACACTCTTCACTTTATGACCCGGTTGGTTTGTCAAATCACCAACCGAAATAACAAAATGGAAAAGTTATTCTCACACAATTAAACTCATTGGATTCAAAACTAGAATAAAAGAACAACAATATATAAATAACTCAACTAGATTTTTAAAGACAAAACAAGACAAATTCGAAGTTTCGGTTTAAGAACCTTTAACAAGAAAGCAAGAAAACAAATATTTATAGGCTTTCCATTGTCTAACTCAAAGCATAAGTCTCACTAACATGTTGAATGAACGAACAATCGATGAGTTTTTCTTTACAACAGTGCTCATCACATCCTGATCATCCAATTTACTTAATTTATGCACAATGCACCACTTTAAGTAAGAGAACAAAGGATGAGAAAGCTACCCATGTGAAAAGGTTAGATAAATGATCTCTCAGTGACAGACAGCTTAGGTGAGAGAAATGTATTTTTGTCATGCTTCATTCAATGACATGTTATCGTCATTGCATTGATTGGGGGATTCATGGCTTTTGTAGCCAATCATGAGTGAATTTGAAATTGGCTGATGTCTATTAGGGGGCAGGGGGAAAAGCCTAAAGATGGCTCATAGTGCTTGAACTCAACAATCATCACTTCGTGTTGATGAAACATTGTAGTTGTAGCAGCATAGCGAAAGAAACACAAACCAGAACAAAGCCTAGTTCTAGAAAAGACTTTGACAACAGAATTGTCTGGGTGATGTGAAGGCGTAGGCTGAAACCAACTGGTTCCCACTTGCAATGAACAAGAAAAAAAGAAAACAAAAAACAAATATCCACAAAAAAAAGCAAATATCAAACAAACAAAATGTAATTAAAAAAAAAGTTCTGTCAAAAAAAAAGTATTGTTTGAAATAGCGTTACATCAGTTTATGAAATAAGAAAGGGAAATAATTGTGGAAATAAAAATATCACCTTCGTCATTCGTTCTAATCGTCTAATTTATCTGTGTCAACAAAAGGGGTTATGCACTATTGAATGAATATTATTTGATGAAATCAGAGGTTATCGGCTCATGTCCCTTAGCTGTCCTTCATTTAGTGTTGAATGATCAACATGTAATTATCAAGTTGATAATTATGAAGTTTTTCCAATTTACTAAGTAATCTAAGTTATTTGATATAGCTTGAAGAGGGTTAAGTCATTAGTCAGTAAGCGGACAGCTATTTAGCTCCAGCATTGTTGTTAAATTTAGTGGTGTTTATAATTTTGAACTTAGGAGTGGCTAAGAATTAGTACAGATTCTATTAGGCCTAGATTAAAAAGGTTTATGTTTAGAGTTGATGGTTAAATGCAGTTGAATTATTTAAGTAGACCTAAATAATTTTAGATTTATTAAGGTGCTTAGAAGTTTTGGATCTAGGAAAATCTAGTTTACATGGTTTATGAATCTGAAAATGACATGAAATTAATTGTGTTCCTATCCTGAAGTCTCCATGATGTGGAGAGGAAACAAATTTGTAGAGACCTAAGGTAAATTCTTCTCTATTATTAAAAAATGTAAAGCTTCCAAACCAGTTTTTGGTTGAGCACTCTACATATTATATTATGTGATTCTATAAATCAATGAATTTTATCATACTATATATATATATACTAGTCAAATACCCACGACAACTCGAAAAAGGTTGATGCTGCATTAATTAATTGTAATATTATTGCTGATTTATTGCACCCGGCAAGACAGATCTATATTTTTCCTGAACCAAAATGATTTTTCATTTTGTTTATGATTATGCTTCCTGCATTGTGTTTAGATTCTAGACACTATGCTTCAATGTGGTCTAATACATATTATTATGGCCACCACACACTACACAGAGACTGTTAAGTCATAAGACCTAGATCATAGTGGCATAATAAGGCTTATTTTTGTGGAAAAAAATAGCTGTAAATTTCTTTGGTGTGCATGAATTCCACTCACACCAACTCGTGTCGATGTTATTGAATGCATTAGTGTATGTCAAAGAGCTAAGATAAAAGCCATGATAGAGTTAGTAACTGGTTTCATGTAGTATGTATCACTTTTCTCCTGAACAAATCTGGATCATTCTGCCATGTAATCACGACCTTACTGAGAGATCGCATTCGAACATTTTTATTTACGATTGCTGAAAGCTATTCACATGGAAAGTTCTGCTAGAAATCAAAACAAAACCTCTGGTTTGTTAACAACCTCCTGAAATCAAGCCATGCCAATGGTTTGTTTTGATTCTAGGGAGCGGTCATTTTTGTATCAATATTTTTTTAAATGCTTGTTTGAATTAAATAAGGGTAAAAACACATTGAAAAACACATTGATTGTGGTAAATAACACTAATGTACGCATATACCAAGTTCCATATTTTTTAGATCTGCCAGTCAATCTCTGCGCTTTGGTAAAAGCTTAATTGAGCCAAAGAAGCACAATAATCTCCCTTTCGCTATACATATTTAAGATTAGATATATACACTCAGCCCTCTCTAATCCAGACCTCTGTAATCCGGACCCCTTTGCCGTTATCCGAACGATTTTCTGGGAACGGATTTTATTCTTCTTATTATTATTTCTTAGAATGCTAAATCGGAAATTCGAATTTCGAATCCGAACCCTTCTTTTTTGGGGACGAATAGCTACTTTTACCTCTCTAATCCGAAATTTTCTCCACATCAAAAGCAACCAACGAACTTATCTTAGTTGATGTCTGGTTTTCATTTGTCTGGTTGTTTGGTTATTTCTAAACACAAACGTACAGTATTGCTTTTCACACCTTTTGTGACAGGGACACTTTGACACGTGTTCACATTTCTTAACTTTATTCGCACCAGGCTTATCAAGAATCGAGCCGGAAGGACCGGACGTACTTTTCTCACATCTATGTGATAAAGATCCCAGACAGGCCTTTCTCTGCCCTTTGTCTATAATGCATGAGTTGTGTCATTCACTTGAGTCGGGTGATTGCGTAAAATTGTGAATGAATGACCAGCTGATGATCACCACTTGATATGACTCCACCCCTTTTCGTTCGAGGCGATGGTGTAGGTGTTCATTTTGACCACTCATAATGTCTGTTTGATCATTTATAAGTATGATCACAATAGCTTTTTTTAATTGATCTAAAGCTTGGATATTTAGTCGTAGCTCGCAGACCTTCTCACCACTAGACCCGAAGACTAACTTTGTGGCCAACTCTTAGTCTAAACACGTCGTCGCCAAAGCGAAGAAGAAGAGAGAATATCCCTTCGGGTGAAGCGCATTTTGGTGAAAAAAAATGATAACCCAAAGATGACAATAGCGGATCTACAACAGTTTGTAATAGAGAAGTTTGCCCTTGAAATGGGTAGATCAACAATCAGTGGTAAAACGAAAGCTAAGAAAGACTTCAAGTACAGCAATGGTGCTTTGTTGACTGTTTTATTTTGGGACGTCTATATCTAGATCTTTATCATAAGAGTACGTATCAGTACATTTTCTTCCTGCCTTGTCGATGTGCAACCTAGCCTATTAATCAGAATCAGTCACGGGAGTAAGAGGGGAATGCAAAATGCCACGGGAGTGAGACCCACCATAGGAGTGAATCTTACATATATATATATATATATATATAAAATATAAAAAGATACTTAGATTGACATATATATATTAAGCTGTTTGTTTGGCCAAATCAAAGCCTAAAAAGTGCTGCTGCAGGAAATTGAACAAAGGAATAAAGATGACCACATGAACCAGAAAATAGTCATTGCATTAATTCATTATACAAGTGTCCCGATGACATTAGAGAAAGGGGGAGACACTCATCCTACTCAAACGTAGAATAATACTGAGTATGAAGAGAAACATTCTGCGTTTTGGATTCAAATGGCAGAATGACTCTATGAGAACTATCTCAGGTAACCTAAAATCCACACCATCACACTGGCTCCCCGTGGTGAGTCCCATTGCCCCACCCCACCTGAGGCAAGAAACAGCAACCCAAAACAACACAAACAATTATCCAACCTTGAAATTGATACTCCACTTAAACAAATCTTAGAAACTGCCCCCACAAAATCACGCCTCAAATCAAGAAAACCCTTTTACAATCCACATGAGACCTTTGCCGTCAAAACAGTATGGAGGGATGATTGGCATCAACAAAAACCAAAGGGTAGAGAAATTATAGAAGATCCCACTAATATTCCCCTACCTACCAGGTTTCAAAACATTATGAAAGTGGAGGAGGATAGGCCACACCATGAGGAATGAAGTAACGAGGCAGGCTCTTACCTGGAATCCACAAGGTAAAAGAAAAAAGGGCAGGCCCAGACACACATGGTGAAGAGATCTGGAGGCTGACCTAAGACAGATGGGAAAGACCTGGAAGGAAGCAGAAAAGATTGCAGGGAACCAGACAGACTGAAGCGCACTGGTTGATGGCCTATGCTCTGACAAGAGTGTAAGGCCTAAGTAAGTAAGTAGACTTCAAAACATTAAACAGAAAACAATGGTCCATAAGCAATAGAATCAGATCAAGACAGGGCAGAACAGCCTTCAACATACACCGATAAGGCTAAAAAACATCACCAAACTGTCCTTCCTGCAATAACACCAGACAAAACATGGACCATATTGTCCTACATTGCCCAGCAACAGCGTCACCTGGTGGATACGAGATGATCCACAGGGCCAACGAGGAATACATTGAATGGATTGAGAACTGCAGAGTTGAGATGTGATACCATACGAAACTACTAGTTTGACTCATCATTATAACAAAATAAACTTAATGCTAGGTTCACTGATTTTGCAGCCAATCACCATAAAGTTTTCACATTGGCCAATCTACATAAGAAGATGATCTTATGTAATAATAGGATGAAGCCTATTATTATGAGGCAGAGAGGAACTTATTATGATTGTCCTTTATTTGCATTGATATAAATGAGGAAAAAAGAGCAAATCATAACTAAATTGTGTGAAGACAAACCATTACCAATAGCAGTTATGATACATAGAAGTAATCTAAGACAATCACATTTTCATCTAATAATTTCACTAATTTGTCAGTTACTCACAATTGGATTATATGTTTTCCATAATTGTGGAATAAGCTCTTTTACTTGTTCATATATGACTGGAATCTCAATTGTTACAAGGTCAACATTGTCTTCCTCGAGACCTAATTTACCAAGGATTTGAACAGCTGCCCAACTTGCATTTATTTTGTGTTCTCCAAATGGACCAAATCCTGAATAAAAATTCAAATAAAATATTAAGATAAGATAAGATGTACTTTATTAATCATTTCTGAATTTATGTTTGTGCAGATCAAGGCTCAAACCACAAAAGCAAACATAGAATATTCAAATGTGAGTAAATAACATAGGATACACATATAGGGTACACATTTCATCGATCTCCTCCGAAACCACTGAATGGGCAGCTTTGGGATTTTCGCATATTGAACTATCATTATATCTCCCAAATCTGGTCGGATAAAATCTTGATCAAAATTATGATGTAAAAAATGACATCTTCGAAGACATTTACTGCTTCTGACCGTTTTACGACAGGTCACATGTTCCGATTTACGGCAGTTCATAGTTCCTCTTGAATGCACCGACTGAGCCTTAAGTTGCTGGATTAGAAATTAGATCTAAAATAGAGAAAAACATAGTGGGGATACTTTGACTAGATCTAGATATATTGATCTCTTGGTCTAGATCACAGACAGTATACAAAATCAAATTGGATTTATCAAACAAAACCTCCACCAATGCCCACAAAGTGTGAAGACACAGGGGTACACATCGTTGATTAGACCGGTCGTAGAGTATGCCAGTTGCGCTTGGGACCCTCACCTACAAAAACACATAAAACCACTTGAGGACATACAAAAAAGGGCAGCTAAATTCGCCACAAATTGTAGAGATACGAGACATGTTCCCCAATGCCATAACAAACTACAATTTAAGCCTTTACAAATATATACGAGGAAAGCACAACAGATTGACATAACTTCACAAAATCATCAATGGAGACAGCACAGCCATCATACTGCCATCCTATTTCACACCCCAGCAAACTTAATACTCAACAAGGAGTTATCACAGCAGCAAATTAACAATACCACACGCAAGAACAGACATAATAAGTTTTTCCCCCCGCACAATCTCAGAATGGAACATTCTCCCCAAACATATCATTGACAACTCTCAATGTTATAAATCTTTTAAAATTCATTTAATATAAGTGTGATGACCTGTAACATTTGCAATAAATGGGCGTGATGCATCGTAACTGAATGGAATGGAATGGAATTCAGAAAAATAATTCTTTGAAAATTAATTTACCTACCAGTTACTACAACAGTTTGTCTCTCAGTGGGCATCTTTGTTTCTGAACTGCAGAATTTTTGATGAACTGAAATCTTTTGATTTTCTGGGAAATGGAAAACAATACTTCTCTGAAAAGCAGTTCACATTAACCTACATTTTCCAATGCCTGATCGAAATTTTTTCAAACATGAAAACATGCCGCTATCCAGTGGGGAAAAGCAAATCAGGAATTAAATGAGTTCTGAGTAAAGAATGGGATTAGATTAGGGATATAATTGCTCTCCATTAAAATACAATGATTTTTTTCTGATTTTTTATATAGGCCTCCGTCGGTTAGATCTGACCATGGATGCAGCACGTTGTACTGTGCCTGGGCAGTGTATTATCAGGAAGTGTGATTGCCCAGGCACACTTCTTCCCTCAGATCTTGACTTTTTCTGTAAATAGAGCCGCTTTTCAGAGCAAGGCAGTATTGGGTCTTCAGAGAAGAGAACTTCCTTCGAGCAGGTGTTTTGGCCTTAAACTTCTTACACCCTTGGGAGGCCAGGCCACACCGAGATCATGACTCTCAG
>JASKDV010204829.1:0-10651 GCA_032466395.1 Aegires albopunctatus
AATAATAATAATAATAATAATAATAATAATAATAATAATAATAATAATAATAATGATAATAATAATAATAATCATGATACTGACACAGATCACTTATTGAAAAGGCAACTTGAAATCATGACATATTAGAAACTAAAAAAACTTGAAAACAAAAAAGGTGTGTAAAATTTCAAAAGATACCTTACCTCACAATCTACTTTTATATGTTGAGCCCAAGTGCTATGAATGCTTACGAGTTCAGGAAGTAAAACCTCCTCAGCGTCCAATAGATCCTTGTAAATGGAAACCAATAGATCAACACTGTTAATGGACATTTAATCAGTAATATTATAACTAAAAAAAACATGACTTCTATAACTAAATAAGTAAAGAGAATTCTTTTATGGCACATTCCTACTAATTGTTCTTAATGCGTTTTACAGAGTTTCCCTGGCAGGCCAAAGCAATCCAAAATCTCACTTAACCTCCCGGGGGGCATACAGAGGTGCAACCCGATGGACGGCACTCCACTCTAGCATACTGACAAGACATTCCTCTACCTATAGCCAGGTATCCATTTAACACCTGGGTACGACGAGGAAATGCGTGTGTAAAAAGTCTTTCCCAAGAACTCAACATTGCGCCCAACTGGGATTCAAACCTGGGACCTCTTGATCACCAGCCAAAATGTCTACCACTAGACTATAATGCCACAGGAATAATATTCTAATAACTCTGCCACACAATTCAGCTGGCTGAGACAAATGTAAATAGCATTGACTCAATATGACTTAGGCAATCAGTCATCTTATGAGCATGACACGAAGATGGAGAACCTTTTTCACCCGGTTTGTCAAAATCTTAAATTAAAGTCACTTTCTGATTTTAATGGACAGAGATTAAAAGTAAGTGGGTACATGTACACAGTAATGAAAAAGATAATCACATATTACAGATTCATCAACCATCTCATAATTAGGCTACACATCGGAAATCTCATTGCGCAAGCATTCTTCCTAGGAATAAGCCTCATATTAATGATATAATGTGTCAAAATCCCTGGCGTGCCACCTAAAAACTCATGGCGTGTCAAGGCTGATACTCGTGTCATAGATTCGCCATCACTACGTCTGCATGCTTCAAAGTAGAAAAAATTCATCAAGATCAAGATTTAAATACTATTACTTGTTCATTTGAAATTCCAAACAATTCACAATAATTAGGAATAAATGGTTTGAGGCAATGGGGTATATATAAAAATTTCAATTGTAAACATATAGTATAGTTATAGGATGACCCCAAGAGAGGAAGACACTATTCTTACAAAGGGGAAAAAAAAAAAAATCTAGTAAAGCAAGAAAGAATTGAACTCGCAATCTCTGCGCAGCACCCAATCGCTCTGCCAAAGCATTCACAATGGGAGGACTTATCGAATCTTGACAGAGCAGAATCCTTCAATAATCTGCCTATCCAGTAGTAAGTTAGTGTTAAAATATTTTGTTTTACTGCTTGGCAGCTATGTATTTACCTGCATTGAGTATCTGTCGGAAGACTCGACAAAATGCTGTCTTTTTTCTAACATCAACAATAATTTAGCTGACATTGCAGCAGGACAGGATGTAATATATTTTTTCATCACCATCATTTCTTCTCGTAATTTCTATGGAAAAAAATAAAAGAAAATACAAAACTCATTCCTTTTCTTCTGTTAATGTTAATGTCAAAAATTTATTATTATCAATGCAGATTTTAACAACCTATTGATTGTTTATTAATTACAAAGAATCTCTACCAAAATTTACAGCATAGAAATATGGAGAAAAAATAACAACATAATTATTCATATTCATTACCGAAATACACAGAACAGAAATATGAAGAAAAAACATAAGTATTCATATTCATTACTGAAAAATACACAGCACAGAAATATGACGAAAAAACATAAGTATTCATATTCATTACCCAAATACACAGTCGATGTCGTTCTATAAACATATAAGTGCAAAATAAGAAATGTTGGGGGTACAGACATAATCATATATTTAGAGCGACAAAACGAGATGTGCGGTATCTTTTATGTTTAGATCACACAAGAAAATAATGCATTTCTATTGGCCAATTATATTTCTGCTAAAAAAAATGAAGTGAACGACTTTCAATAAAGTTTATTTGAATTTGGTATGACAAAACAAAAATCCGAAAATTTGCAGTTAATATTAAATATAGAACTACAGTGACAATACCTTTCTTTTCACAAATCTCTTCCCATTTATTATAGCATGATGTAAATAACAGTTAAATCTCCTTTACCATAAGTGAGCATAAAGGAAATCAGGAGAAGAGTTCATTTTATAGTTTGTTTGCTTTCCAAACCAACTTCACTTTTGCCGATCTAAAGAGTTCTAGCTGAGGTTTGAAGCCGGGGGCAGCTCAACGCTCTACCAACTGGGCTACCTGGCCTCCATGTTAAGTACAAATGCATGTAATCTCCTACAGTAAGGAAGGATGCCTGATAGCTCAATTGATAGCTTATTGCGCTACGACACTAAACTGCAAGCATCAGATTCAAACCCCGTCCCAGGGTTGTTACTGTTGAACCAGTAAAGAATGAGAAACTTTAGATGACATAGATTTGATGAAAAGGAAAATCTTCATGGAAAATAATGGAAATCATTTCACAAGGCTGTATGCCTAAAAATGAGACTTTACTCCTATTTCCCTAAGTGTATGAAAACTTGACTTGACTTATGGTAATTCATAAGTTCATAAAGTTACCTTTATTTCATTGAGTTGATCAACGTAAACAAATAACATAGGGTTTATATCTTGAATCCTTATCACAGCCTTCCCTTGCATTAATTTCAAAAGCTGCTTGCTGGATCTGGATACCTGCACACACAAAAAAAACACTTGAAACTTAGAAACAAAGAGTGGATTGATTGAGTAAATAGAGAGAAATAAAAATAGAAACTGTCCATCGTAACAAGATAGGTAATTCACACACAAATACATAACAACAATGAAATTGTAAGAAGGTGGCGAATGGATCGGATGGGAAACACTCTCAGAAAGCTAGGCAATATTATTACACAAGTAGAAGAAGATTGGAATCCCCAGAAAAAGAGAGCAAGAGATCAATAAGTAGACCAAAGATAGGGAGGAATGGAAAGTCTTTGTCCGTGGTCTACACCCTGATTCAAGCTATGATGATGATGACACACAAAATGTATCCCAAACCAATCCTTCAGTTTCATTCATTACATAAATCTAACAATCATTGTTCAAAACCTAGTACCTAATTATCTCTGTGCCATGAAGCGCATAAGGCTGCAACACACTGTCTCCAGGTAGCTCTGTCTTCTGCTGAGCGGTTGACTTTGGCCCAACCGTTCCACTCCGCCTCTCTGTATTCTCTTTCTGTTGTTCTTCTTCATGTGCTCTTAGGGCGTCCGCTCTTTCTTTTCCCTTTGGGTTTCCATTTCATTGCCACTCTACAGTTGTTGTTCCTCTCTTTTCTGAGTATACGTCCTATCCAATTTCAACGTCTTCTTTTAATTTCTTCGCTGATCTTATTGATGCCTGATCTTTCTGAGATGGTCTAATTTTGGACACGCTGTGGCCACCATATGTTCAGGATTTTTCTTAAGCACATGTACTGGAAGCTGTTAATTTTCATCTCTTCTGCCTTTGTTATTTTCCATGCTTCACAGCCATAAAACATTACTGGCCGAGCAAGTGTTATAAATAGTTTGATTTTGGTGTTGCGACCAATGCTTTGCGTTCTCCAGATCTTCATAAGATTGTAAAAGGCATTATTCAACACAGCTGCTTATTAATATTACTGTATAAATCTATTCATTATGTATAACAAGACACTATATCAGTTCCAGATGCAAAACCTTCTATGTCTCACAATGGATGAGTGGATATAACATTGGGCTACAACCTGAATGCTTCAGGTTCTAATCCTGTTTTGTTATTGTATTTTTTTTCTTGAGTAAGAAAATTTACTCTGATTGCTCCACTCAACTCAGGTGTATAAATGAGTACCTATTTTATAATTAGGGATGTAGAGCAGTGTACTTCAGCGACCAACAATGATTTGTAGAATTCATTGTTCATTTGTTTTCAGTATTTATGTAATTATCATTGTATAAATTAATGATTTGTGTATGTACAATTGATTTCATAACATATATGCCATTGTAAAATAAATTTCCAGTTATGAATGAAAATAAAGGTACTGTATTTCATTTCTATCTTTATATTTATAAGATGCTGTTGCACAGAGAGTTAAAAGCATAATGAGAATAAATAAATGTTGCTAAATAAAGTATTTCTGTATTGTCTTTCCTTCCTGTTTGAGGCAAGATGATGAAATATTGTTATTAATCATCGCTGACCAATAACTTAAAAATTCAATCGAATACAATTAAACAGGAAACAAACCATTGCAGTAATGTTACAGTACCTTTCTAGGTGCAAAATCCCAATTGTGTAAAACTCTAGCAGGTATGATGACCGTATCGTTCCAGTGGCAGTATTCACAAAAATATCTCCCTGAATAGTCACATAAGCGTGGCTCACTATGACTTGGTTCTGAAAGAAACAACATTGTAATTGGCTGATGAGATACTTCATTAAAATAAAACACACAGCGCCAGTCACATAATGCTGATTCCAGTTTACAAAAATGTATAATTTAATGTTACAGTAGTTTTTACCTGAGTGCCCAGTAGACGGGAATCAACATAACCGGGTGACTTGGTAGGATCGTATCTCGGATAACACACAATTTTCTCGAAAACTTCTTATCATTGGTGGCATGTCCTTAGTTAAGACACTTTTCCCCATCTACCTCGTGGAACTCGGATGTGAATGAGTACTTGACTGTTAAGACAATGTTTTCCATGTCTGAAAATTGTATATGCGACTAACAAGCTGCCAGTCTTGTTCTATGTGTTCTGTGTTGCTGTTGGTCAGGGAAAGTAAAGGGTCATCGTAAAATGCTAACAGGAGCATAAATTTTGGATTTTGTTTGAAACAACCATTTAGTGTGATGTTCTGTGTTGCTTTTTGTGTATTCTTTGTATATTATTTAAATAGAAAGCTAAAAAAAATAGTATAGGAAATCATAGTGATAATCTTGGCAACTGGGAAAACTCGGGCTTGGTCCCCAACGTATGCTTCAGCAAGACGGGCCTAGCTCGGGCTTGGTCCTCAGTGAGTTAATATTTTCTAAACAAAAAATGAAACGTAATTGAAGAAAATAGTAATGCAAGTGACAGATTTGTAATAATAAATAATTATCAGGCAAACTATATATCATTGAGTCTCAAAAGAAAAAGAGGAGAAGCAGAAAGAGCAAATAAATCATAAAGCAAAATGCAAATAAACAAAGCACTTACTGAAAGAGATTGCTGACCTACACTCTGCACATCGATAAGACTGATTGGCGAGGTCGTTGGATTCTTTCGGGCAAATGTCCATTACGAGAGGCTGATTTTCTAAAACCTGAAAACATTGATCAGTGGCAAAATAAATAAGAATATTTCAAAAGAATAATCAGGATTTATTATGGTACTGTTGGACACCAGAAGGAAGGAGAGGAAGAGGACTCTCAAAAACAACATGGCACAGGATGGTGGAGAAGGAAAGGAATGAAAAGGGATGGCCTTCTTGGGAAAAAGCAAGAACTATTGTAAAAGACAGGCCACTGTGGAAGGATCATGTCCATGCCTGCAAGGCACGTAGAGGATTATGGGTAAGTTATCATGGCACTGTATATAAACTAAAGTGACAAAATGACAGGTTTCTGGTTACAGGCAAGGTATTCAGGTTGCATGAAGTTTTAAAAATGACACGGAGAAAAGACATAGATCAATGTGTCCTTATTTAAGTCAATGTTTAACTCAAATTATGAGAGCGGTCTGACAAAACAGAAATGGATGTAAGCATAAAGTTAAGCATGCATCATACACAGCTATGTCCACATGACCGAAAAACTAAATTTCTTAAAATTAGACTATGCATTGGTGTACCTAGACTGATACGTACACCTTCGTCAATTTTGGCTACCTTTGACTATCCTTGAGTATTATAGGCAAAGTAGGTTATTTTAATCATATGGGAGAATGTTAATTTTAATGGACAGCCATTTCTCAATGAAGAAATCAGAAAGTAAATCATTCCTTGAAATTTAATGTTAATGAATGGCTGTCTCAATGAAGAAGACAGAGAGTTGGTCAATGAACCAGTGAATGCTAGCTTTTTTACTTCTAATTTGTGGCATGTCACTACATATATTCTGAATTTCAAATATTAATTACATTTTACCCTTTTCGTAATATTAGTGTTCATATATTATACATAACCCATAATGATAGATTGAAAATTTTGTAATCAGATAGAACTCTTTTATCTCAGTATACTTGTTTTATCATTTTTAAGAGGATGGCTTGTTCCACGTATTGAATTTTTACTGTTGATGTAAAGCGTTATGAGCATTTTCTTAATTTGGCAGGGCACTATAGAAATGTTATGTTATTATTATCATGAATGATAGCTTAGATCTGTAATCAATTATTGCTTTACTTTCGTTATTGGATGAAAATTATCATTTTGCAAGATCCCTCAAATTAGTTCATGATCTTTTGCAACCGTTGGTTTTCAAACTAATTTAGTTATATCATTGCTTTATAAGATTTCAGTTTCTTATCGAGGCTTGTGTAGCGAATGTATGACTGGGGTCTCGCGTTTCTAACTTGCGCACAAGATTAGGGTTGTGTAAACTTTACATCTGGTCTAATTTCCGATTACATCAGAGAACGTAGACACAGCAGCACGATCTACGATTGTGTAAAATTTACGCATCATTTAAGTTTGTAGCCAAATATATAATAAATTGGTGTTTAAAAAAATAGGCACACAAATTGGGTAGTCTGTATGTCACTGGTGTTTATTATGTGATTTAATATCACATGTACCATTACCAATCAAGTAATAAACCTGGATGAGTACTGAATCTATGGCCCTCGTAAAGGATTTTTCATTTTATTTTTCAATCAATTCGTGAAAATACCTTTGCCTTGGCACAGGTCCTAAGAATTTGCTGTAAACACTTTTCATGACAGCGGTATCCACATTCTGTAAAAAGATAGAATTTTAGTAGATTATATAAAACTATAAACATAATTTGCAGTTACAGTATTCAAAATAGTGATAAAAAACCCTGACAACCCGCTATAAAAAATGGTTAAGAAATCGCTATGAAATCATGCTTGCAAAAAATAACAAAAACAATAACAAAACCAACCACCAGCAATGACACCAAAGCAAATGAAATGAAATAGACTGTCTAAGTTGGCTGAAGCTACAGACTGGTCTCTCTAATCCGAACTTCTGTATTCCGAATCCCTCTGTAATCTGAACGATTTTCTGGGAACGGATTTTGTTCCTATTATTTCTTAGTGTTTCCTAATCCAGAATATTCTGTAATCCTAACAAATTGCTTGGAATGAAAGTGTTCAGATTAGAGATTAGACTGTATTTTTTCCGTTAAGACTGTCAAACTAAATTAAATATGATAAGCAGACTTCACTTTGTTACCTGAACATCGATACCAGTATTGCAGCATGCCCCAGATGACTCCATTGCAACGTTCACAGTAATACTTGCTGGTTCGACTTGTCTTGGGCACCATTTTATGAGAAAGGATTATTTTAACATCATCTGCAACTGGCTCTGGCCCATCCTGATTAATAAAAAAGAAAATGACAACGATTTAAAAAAAAAGTAAAGGAGGCTCATTAAATCTTCAACTGAAAAAAAAAATGGCTGTTCTAGTCATGTAGATACTTGAAATAATTATAAAATTGATTTGTGCTTAAAAAAAAAAAAAATTGAGAGGGCCATGTACATGATTCTTTAGGATTTATAATGAGTTCCTTAAGTTTTTAATATATTTCTTCAAAGATGTCTGTATTTCCGTAATAAATATTTGCTCTTGGCTGAAGAAACAAACAAAAAAAATTGCCAAGAGAGGTCTCATTATTCCCCAAACTTTCCTCTCCTCAACAGCTATTAAAATGGAATTTTCAAGTTGATAATATAAAGAAAAAAGGATCAGTTATAAAAGAATCATTTATGGTTTTATCAGGGAAAAGCTTTCTTCGTCATCTAGAGATGGCAGATATTTATATAAGGCAATATATAATAATCTAGACCTTTAAAGAGCTGTGACTATAACAAGAACTTGCTAGCCATAATTGACCCCTTCAGTGCCACAACAGCTGATATTGCCATAGCGTAATGTGCCTGAAACCGTTGTGGGCCTATTTCATGACAGTTTAGTCAAATTTCAAATTGGTCAAAGAAAGAAAATATATCAAGATCTAGATCCAAATGTGTTTGTGTGGAGTTTTTTTTTCTTCCTTATTATAATTTATATTTTCCCATTAATACATGACACTCAATAGTTCATCATTTTGGCAGTGCAGGAACCTGGCGCATTGGGTTACCTACTGCTGGCACTGAATGGGTTAAATAAATCAAATAGAAGAGGATTTTATCCTGACTTAACACCAAGAATGAATATCAAAATAATGCAATATTATAACTAACTACAAACATTAAACTTGAATAATACTTAAAAGCAAGACATGCAATGCAAAAGAAACATAAAGGAAAACTACTTGCTATGAAATGAAAAGGGAACCATCCTCTTTATTGTCACTCAATTAAATGGAACTTTTTTCTTTATCTTCAGTTAGATAATCACTTAATGTGATTTAGGGATGCCTGGCCTTTCACAATAAATATACAATAAGATCTTATTATGAATAGCTGAAATAAAAAATTACACTGATATTTTTATTACTTCATCAGTTTGAAATACTGTTAAATATAAATTTTGACTATGTATTGGAAGCTGACAAATCTGATTTTCCAATTACCTTTATCTCCTGTAATTTTATCCTCAATTGCACTAGCTTCAAGACCAGATTTTTCTGCTTTTCTGACCCTTGGCCTGTTTCCCTGATCATATCTTTGCAGTTGTCAATAGCCAGTTCTAGTTCTTCTACCCCGCTCAATCCAAAATGCCCCTATAAGAGGATATTTGGGATATAATACAATAAAAGAAAGGAAAAAAAACTACGAAAAACCCCACCCCCAAACAATAAACAAAAATAAGAAGGCTACAGTTATGTCTCTCTAATCCTGACAGGTCCGTTCCTGACGATTTATGTTTGGATTACATAATCATCCAGATAATAGCATCATTGGTCAGAGTCAAAGTGTTTGTTGTCACCGTTAAAATATCAGAATTCTTAGTGCTCATCCACAACCCTCTACACATGTGATCTCTCTCTCTCTCTTTCTCTCTGTTTATTTTCTCTCTTTCAATCACATATGTTCTCTCTCACACACACAGAACACCTTTGTTTTCATCACTCAAGGGTATCTATGGTCTGAGTGGGCACTGAGGTGGTCAATTGGTCCTGACACAATGAAACGTCATCGACGTTATCAACGACTAGACGGGCATGATAAAAGCTGCTTCCAGATCAGCTTCTTGCACATGACCAATAGATTAGGATTGCTTGTTCACCTACATGTGTCTTTTGTCTGGATTGACTTCATTATGGGGGTCCAATGACCCTGGAGTAATGTTTGTTTAAATCTTAGGGAATTGGTTGTGGTGTTCAGGTAATCGAATGGTTTGAAGAGCAATTAGAAGACTGGTTTAGATTACCGTATGTAGGAATGTTGAGCGAGAGTGTTCGGGTAACAGAAGCAAAAAATCTATATATTGTTGTACTTTGGTTCCCAAATTAGGTGTTCGGATCCAGAATCAAGAATTTCCGGATTGTAGAGTACAAATAAATAAGAAAAAAAATGTTCTCAACTCATGTGTTCGGATTACAAAAGTCCGGATTAGGGAGACGTGACTGTACTAAATGAAAAAGAAAAACAAACAAAACCCACAAAAGAAAGATAGCAAACTTCCAACTTTTTGTTATTTACATAAAAAGTAAAGTCAGGAGGGAAGGTATACACATTCTTAATGGATATTTAAAATTCATAAGAAATTGAACTTTAAAGCATCAAATCGATATAATCAATCGACATTAAAACATAAATTGCTCATCAGTAAAATGTCTAAAGGTTCATTAAATTGGCAAAATGTTCAAGCCATTGGCATATTTTAATCATAAAGTGATCCTTCCTATGTTGGAAGGTATTGCAAACAAATTGGTAGCAGCCCTACACACAAAAAATACTGATAACTATGTGTTTGAAATTATATGTGAATAGTATAAGTGTGCTCAACAATTTTGTGCCATTTAAAAAGTAAATGTTTAGTTGTATAGGATGGATATGGGTCAATGTACCATATAATGTTATGTCATTAATATTTTGTCCAAAGATAAACCTGTTAAAGCAACTCCTATTGAGGTTTAATTAAATGCAGAAAAATTAGGAAATGTTTTTATTGCAATGCCAATGAAAAGCAGGTAGATACATGGATGCAAGTGAAAAATGTCAAAAAGCCTGCAGACAACCTGTAAAATCTCAAAAAGCCTGTGACTAGTCAATGTGGATACATACCCAAGAGTACAGGTAAGTTACAGCAAACCATTGAAAGCTAAATTATGACTACTATAAC
>JASKDV010204840.1:0-10649 GCA_032466395.1 Aegires albopunctatus
TAAATACGGGTATTTTTTAAGATACAGAAACAATTCCGTCCAAACGCGAAAATTAATTCCGGGGTCAAAGAGTTAACTTACCTCACTTACCAACTTGCTTACTCCCATACTTCTACTTTTTCTTTCCTCTATCCTCTCTCTCTCTAAATTTCTTAAAGTTAAAGCACACACGTGGCATATTCTACTTTTCTATCCTCTCCCTAACTTTTTATATCTCTTATATTTTCATTTGGCCACATATAGCAAAAATACACATCTTATCATAGCTCTATGATGAACTTTTTATATTCCAGAATACTATGATCAACAGCTCAAAAGGTTGCAGAATGATAATCAAGGAAGTGAGCCGGTTTCTGGACTGATGCTGATTTACTTGAAGCATATTGTACACATTGTGGAAGTAAGAGGATCTTCATTATTTTTGTTAATGTTTTCACACCCTCCTCCTCTCTGCCTTTTTCCTTTGGAGCCCTATTTGTAATACAAATATATGAGTAAATAGTATTTCTCCTATTTTTTCTCTTTGCAATACAGTAGAACACGGCTATAGCGGGACTTTTGGTTCCAGAAGAAAAATCCCTGCTGTAGGCGAGTTCCCGCTATAGGCATGCAAAGGGTAATTAACGGGAAAATAATACTACACTACGGGGTGGGAAAATAAAAAGCTTGAAAGACAGAAGGTAAAAAAGATAGAAGAAAGAGGTGTGTGTACACACTTTTGAAGTGGCTTGCGTAGCCTACATACATGTATAACGCGTCACTCCACACCATCTCTCTCTGCCGCCTGCCCCACCTCACTCATCACTAGACTGGCCAATCACAACACCGCACTGCTGACTGCCTGTTTTCACTGCCTACGGCCACCACCCCAACCACCTTCCCTCAAGTACCAGTACCTGGACCTAGAGCTCGCTCTATCTCTCCCGCTGTATCCCCGTTTGGGTCTTTCCTTGCCCTGTTGTATCCAAGCACAGGTGATAGAGTTAACATAATAAAAAAATAGGGGATTTTGGTAAGGTCCCTCTGTAGGGATGGTCCTGCTATATTCATGTTCTACTGTATTACACCCTATAATTTCTAGACTTTAAACAACATTTTCAAAGGTGTGAATTGTGTATTTTTTCAATTCTTCTTTAGCATTGTCTGGATATTGCCAAATGGCCCACTTTACATCATAGCCATAGACTGACTGACAGCCCATATCACTTATTTCTTTACTTCGAAATGTTTCAAAATAATCTCAAATCTTGAAGGAGCTATCATTATCCTTTTAACGTAAAAGCTGGAGTCAAATGAAAGAAGTATGAATGAAAGCAAAATTGTAACATATGACAAACTTGCACTCTAATTCAAAAAGTGTTTCTGGTAAATAATGTGAATAAGTACTTATTTGACCTTTCATAGTAATCATGGTATTGCTACGGAATTCCCCCTTTCAATTTTTCTAATATTTTCTGAACCTCAAATTATTTCAGACATCTTCAGATGTGATCTTCAAGTTAGTGGAGGATTTGAAAACCATGGCAGCAGATGAAGAATCCTACATCTCAAAGTCAAAAATATTAGTGATCTCCCATGATATATCCTTTCATAGACTAAATATGTACAAACCAATGTTACTTTCTCTATTTAGTGTTAGCACTACATTAAAGTCTCCTTGGCCATCTAGACCCCTCAAGGCTATATGATGAATAAGAAATCTGTTCATAAATAATATTACCTCCTATTACTTTAAATGTTTTTTATTTTCATGGTCCATAGCTTTTGCCATCAGTCCCAAACCAACATAAATGTTTTTTGCGATATTCTATTTCCTTAATATGAGCACATTCAGGGACGTTTGTACCAGCAATGGAACTACCGCACACTAGATATTGTGGAACATGGCATTGAGGCATTTGACACCACTGAAAGCATAGAAAACCTGACTGTTGATCTTCTCACACAAATTCTACAGTTAGGTGTATTTTTGTACAAGCAGCCAAAGGTAGTTGAATTTGAGTTGTTAAATTGTAGATGTGAATAAATGCTATGGAATTGATTGTAGTCTGTATTTTTGTTTGGGTTTTTTGTGCTGTAATAATTGGGGTTGGGGCAAGAAAGGGGAGGGGATGGCCGGATTAGCATATAGTATGGCTCTCACTTGCTGGACGCATTTCATGCACTGGCAAACAAGTGTGGTCTGGATATAACAGG
Organism: Aegires albopunctatus; assembly: GCA_032466395.1. NCBI lineage: Eukaryota > Metazoa > Mollusca > Gastropoda > Nudibranchia > Aegiretidae > Aegires > Aegires albopunctatus. The sequence continues at coordinate 2,197 of JASKDV010204840.1, forward strand.
AGGCACTTGTAGCAGGGAAAACCTGTTGGTCCCATCAGCCCTGTTATATCAGAGTTTGACTGCATGTCGGTTGGATTCTGTGATGCTTTTGGCTTGTTTTTTTTTCTTTTGCAAGATGTATGGAGCTGTTGTCTTCCATGGGGATATTTTTTTTGATTGGGCAAAGATGTTAGGGAGGAAGAAGAAGCAAGGAATGCCAGGGGTTGGTTGTTTTTGTTTTTCTATTTGATAGGGCTTTGCTTTGCTTCGATTCTTCATTTTTAGTTGGTTTTGGTTTTGGGTTGGTGCATTTCAATTAGTTGTTCATGATTAAACTTTGATCTCTCTCTCACTTTCAGCTCAATTTGAAAAATGCTATGGATTCCCTTCATGACAAGGTTCCAGAGCTTTTACCACAGCAATGTAAGTCTTATCACAATATAAGTACCGGTTCAAGAAATATTTCTTTTTAAAACTAGTGAGCCATATAAGATAAGATAAGATGTACTTTATTAATCATTTCTGAAATTATGTTTGTGCAGATCAGGACTCATATCATAAAAGCAAACACAGAGTATTCAAATATGACTCTAAAAAAAAAAAAGGTATAGGTATGGATCTCTAAATTGGTCATTAGTGATGTAATATTTATGACTAAATCAAAGCAATACATGCTATATAAATATAATAGTAATTTAATTTATGGGTCTTTTATGTACAGAAGCATACATTATATACCAGTAAGTATAATAGTACATTTGTATTTAAATTTATGGGTCTTATATTGTATGTACAAAAGTACACATGTTATAAAAATATAATAGTAATTTAATTTATGGGACTTATAGTGTATGTAAATCACATCCTAGACACATCAACTGTGTGTTGTTGTTTCATCCTCAAGTATCACTGACATCTATTTTGCTCCTAATTGGGTCAAGAAAAGTTATGAAAAGAATCTTCCCAAAAAATTCATTGCTGAACATCAGTCTGAACTTGAAATCATTAGTTTATATTCTACATGGCTATTATTTAACCCTTATGTCACTTCATGCAATATTTGCTGAAACTTTACATTTGATTTTAAAGAAATCGGGGAGTGTTCTCTATTAAAATCATTATTGAGAAGGATGGAAGGGGAGGTAAAGATGTAAGAAAGAAAATTGAATCATTATTAATTTATTGATTTCAGCTATAGTTCACTATCTGCTTGAAGAAAATGAAGGTGTTTTAACAACCCCTGATGAATATGTGGATATGTATGTGAAACCTTTTGATACATATCTGGAAAGTGGTAAGTAGATAATACTTTATATCTCTGATGCCCTATTTGTTTAATTGTTTTAGGGCTCCTTAGTGGTCTAGTGGTTAATATACAGTTCAAACAAGAGAAAACTTCATCAGCATGTATTCATCAACAATGGCTAGCTGGATGACATGGTTAGATTGAATACCGATTGGCACACGTTTCCTTGATTACACACAGGTCTTAGGCAATGTGTCCTTAGGTACGCTTTGTGAATGAGTGTCTGACCATTAAGACGGTGTTGTCCATGCCTGTAAATTATATTTATACCTAAAAGGCTGAATTTCTTGTCATATGCATTTTTGTGTTGCTTTTGGTAAGGGGAATATAACAGATCTTGTATAGAGACATGCAGTGTCTTTCTCCATTGTTGTTGCATCCGTATGCTCATGATTGCCTGTGAAATAGACTATTTTTATGGCTGTTAAAAAAATCATTGTGCAACCCAAACGGTACTATTTTCTTATGTCTTATGTGAATGTTTATAGCAATAGTAAGGTCACTGTATATAAAAAATAATATTACATATATGAAATTTTGAATTTATTATTTTTTTATTTATTAAAATGTACTCTTTTTTACTGCCTGTCTTCACAAACAAAGTGCCTTTTAGTGACAATAAAGTTATTTGTATCTTTATATCTTAAGGGCCCGACACATCTAAGTTCCAAAGCCCCATTTCGTAATGGAATGACAAACGGGAAACACATGTGGATGAGAAACTGCTATAACAAAGTTAGACCAGGTCGCCGAACTAGCATATTCAAATTCAACATGTTGGATTTCTTGGCGACGGTTTTGCATGTTTTGAGAATTTCCGTCTTTGACAGCTGAAGGCAGCCTTTAAGTGACGTTATAGGGCTTATCAGGGTTATCTTTTCTCTGCCAGCATCTTTAAAATGATTGACACACCAAAAATCTGATTACATTTTTGAAACAAGCAACTCAAAATTAAGGCGAGATCTTAGCAGACTTTTCAATAATTATTTTCTTTTTTCCACATATGCATTTGCCTGGGACATAAATATTAAAAGGGGTTCAGTTTAGTTTAGGGTGGGGCAGAGGTAACAATTGTTGAATTACAATTCATGCTTATGACCTGCCTGTCTGTCAGCCTGTTGCTCATTCTCTCCACCTCTCTCTCTATATATATCTATCTCTCTCTCTCCTTCTTGGGGGGAGCGGATAGCTCAGTGGTTAAGGCGCTTGACTACCACGCCAAAGGTGCCTGGTTCAAACCCGTGCAGGCTTGAATTTGAAATCGAAAAAATTTTCGGGTTTCCTTCTGCCCCCTATCCTTAAGTTGCTAGGATATAGAGTGCCGTCCTATCGGAGACGGACTATAATATCGGAGGTCCCAGGTGTATATCATGTAAAAGAACCCTTGGCTGTTTACAAGGCAGTCTAGGATAACCCTGATATCACCAAAGTAGTGGACATGGGTAAAATTCAATACAACCAACTCTCTTCTTGAAATAAAAAGAAAAGAAAATGACATTATAATTATAAAATAAATATTATACATGTTTAACCCTATTATCATTATCAAGATGAGCCTCATTTTAATCATAACTTTGGGTATGGCTCAAGCAATCCCTTTTCTGAAGCCAGTCTTTCATCCATATGGTTCTCTTTTTCTTTTTCTTAGCAACAGGCAATATTGAAATTGAAGAAAAGCATCAGTCTCCACACTCTGCCACTTTAAGTTTTAGTAGTTGTGGTTTAATCTTGGAAAATAATACTAGACGTTGATCTGTCAAAATGACAGTTTGGCACGGCGGTTACCACTCCGGTTTAAAACCAGCCATTGTAGCATAGATGTGTCAGGTCCTATACATATACTTAAACCAAAAGCCATATTAATTCACTGGAAGTTAATAATTTACTTTACTAATTTACTGCCCTTTAAATTTCAGATATGGTCTGGCCCGTCCCAACAAGGCTTTTCCCCTACAATTAATTTAAGAGACTACAACTCATTCATCAACTCATTACAAATTTATCAGCATGGGATAAGAATCTGGCAACTGCATTTTACAGAATTCTGATTTTACCTTTGCCTTGTCATACTTCACTTATTTAGATTCTGGCTTGATTATTGTTGAAAATGGAAATGGTAATTCATTGGCTGAAAATATATTTTAGATTGTTGATGTGGAAGTGGAATGTTTGGAGCTGGAATTGTACAGACTAAATTGAGGAAAATCCGATTAATCTTCCATTTTATATACAACGTGCATTGTAGTCTGTGAAGCATGGAACATTACAAGTTAATATCTGAGAATGGTTATTCTAAAACAATGTTTATCAGAGGAATATGATGATGAGAGAAACATGAATGACAATGTACAAAGACACAGAAAAACAAACATTTTTTTTTGTAATCTCAGATGCCAGGTTTATGACCAGAGCCACATTTTATTATCACTAATAATTATCATTTTACATGTCATTAATTTCCAGTTGAGTTACATCATCATACATTTCAAATTGTTTCATTAGCAAGTAATGAGCATCAATCTCACTAATAGAAATAGAGAACAGAATTTAGTATTTAAGAAGTCAATGATCAAACTTCTTGGTGCATTGTGCTGTAAGCCTAGAAATATTGTGATGCTATTTCCAATACTTTATTCTTACGATTAGCAATAAGTTTTACTTAATTTTACACCAAAATATTAAATGAGTAGAAAATTTAACATAGGTTTAAATAATTAATTAGTCAAAGTCAACGAGAGAAAAAAGTCTTTGTAAACAATTAGCACTTGGTGCAAATTATCTAAGGAAACACATTGTTTTGAGTATGTATTGAAAATATCTTCTTGCTGAAAACGTCCACACTCAAGTCAACAGAGCGCCTCTATCATATGTATTGTAAATATGTCCGTTTTTATCTCAAATGAATAAAATAAATTGAATGAAATTTTTGCCAAAGTATTTTCTCTGCATAATTTTGGTGTAAGAACTAATCAGTTGTTTCCAACAAGATTTGAACCCACCACTTTTGCTTGTGTCAAATGACTTATCTGTTTGGCCACTGTGCCACCATCTTTTTCTTACTATTTTTTGTAAGCCAGTTTGATCAAAATTGAAAAGGATGCAGATGTTTAGATCCCAAGGAGGATTTTCCATTGATATGCAAATTAGTTGCGCACACCTGTACTCCAGTCCACCGAAGGTGCGAAAAACCTTGTAAAGGTATTATTAAGATGTTGGAACCAGCCACAAGATTCAAAACATCCTACCTCAGTCATGTGCAGAAGATTGGCATTATGCACATCAATAATCAATCTACTACTACTACTCCCAAATATTGCAACATCTGCAAAAATCATTCTCATGATACAAAGTTCTGCAGAAAATCAAAATGGTCCCAACATCAATCCACTAGGTCATTCACCACAACAGAAGTTTCAATCAACCACTTAATGTTCCATATCACTGTAGACAATACTCGTTCACAATCAAACCACCTTGACCTTTTAAATTCATTTCTCATTGCTAGTGGTGCAACCACACCTATCCTCACCAGCAGGGAAAACACCAATTTAAACCAATCTTTTAACCCTCAAACTCACATTGTGCAACTAGCTGATGGATCAAAAGCCAAAAATGTCGTTCAAGGAAAAGGTGACGCCACCATTCAACTCAATGCTCAATTCGGTGAAAGATATTAAATTGAAAAATGTGCTTTTCGTTCCGTCTTTCGACCAGGATATCTTTTCTGTTCCAGCAGCCACTAACGATGGAGCAATCATAATTTTTTCTGAAACATCAGGATCAGTTCAAATGAATGGGCACACTTTCGGTATTCAAAAGTCGAAGAGCCTGTATTATCTTAACTCAGCCAAGAAATCAAATCTTCAAAGAAAAACTCTTTCAGAATGGCACAATATTTTAGGACATTGCAATATCCAAGATGTGCTTAGTGTAGAAAAACATGTAAATGGAATGGAAATAACAGATAAAAATCAAGAACTAAATTGTGAAACGTGTGTTCTTGGTAAAATGGCCAACCTGAAAAACAAACATCCAGATGCCAGAGCTGCAAAACCCCTGGAACTTGTGCACCTTGACTTGGCAGGTCCGATTGAACCTGCAGCCATGGACAGCGATCGATATTCTCTAATCTATGTGGACGATTTTTCCAATATGACAACAGTATATTTTTTAAAACAGAAATCTGACACTACTAATGCATTTAAGAAGCTTCTAGCTGATGTCAGCTCTTTTGGCCAAGTGAAAAGGGTTCAAAGTGACATTGGGGGGGAATTTACATCTAATGAATTCAAAAATGTATTGATTCAAGATTGACAATTTTATTCGCCACAAGAAAAGCGCTCCCCACAGTCCGCACCAAAATGGGACCGCGGAACGACATTGGCGAACGCTTTTCGAAATGGCAACATGCCTGTTGACGTTGTTAAACGCAATCCTGCCAAAATTTCTTTGGGCACACTGTTAAAGCATCTGCTTACTACATCAGAAACAGATGTTTCAACAGAAGATTGGGTAAAACCGCCATTGAAGCAATGACTAATAAGAGACCAAATGTCTCAAACATGCACTTTTGGCCAAACATGTTTTGCTTTGAATGATAGTCCTAAGAAGCTAGACCCAAGAGCAGAAAAGGGTATTTTTGTAGGTTATGACACAGGCAGCCCTGCATACTTTATCTATTTTCCTGACAAAGAAACTGTAAAAAGAGTCAGATGTGTGAATTTCCATGTCAATGGTACACATGAATCAAAATTAAAACAATGACAATGATGATGAAAATGACATGATTTTTGTAAAATAGAGAATTGATGACAACTCTGAACAAGTATATCCAAATACATGTATGCTGACACCTCCATGTGAGAGTGATGTTGAAGCCGATGTCACCTCAGCAAAATCTGTGAGAAGTCCCAATTTAAATTCAATTTGGCCTAATCCTAACCAACCAGCACCATCAACATCATCCTCCCATGCTGAACGTGACACAAGAACTAGGCAAAGACGTACATGTGTAAACACCTAAATGATTACTTTTGTGACAATAAATTTGATGCGTTTAGATCACGTGCAAGAAAACAATGCATTTCTTCTGTTGGCCAATTACATTTCTATTAAAATGAGGTGAGCGACTTTTAATAAAGTTTATTTCGTACGGCAAAACAAAAATCTGAAAATTTGTAGTTATTTTATTCAACAAAAGCAACAATTTGTATGCCAAACATCACATGAAAACTCATTCATTTGACAGTATAGTCATGTCTCCCTAATCCTGACTTCTGTAATCCGAAAATCTATATAATCCAAACACATGAGTTGGGAACAGATTCTTTTAAATTTATTACTACACTATAATCCGGGAATTCTTCTGACTGCTCTTCAAACCATCCTGTGATCTCAACACCACAACTGAATCCTTGCCTTAAGATTATACAAACATTACGTCGAGGCCAACTGACATAGACACGCCTGGGTGGACAATCCCAATCATGTGAAAGAAGCTGATCTGTGAGCAGCCCTTATCAAGCCTGTCAAGCCATTGATTACGTTGGTGACGCTTCATTGCGTCAGGGCCAATTGACCACCTCAGTGCCTACCCAGACCATAAATACACATGGGCGATGAAAACAAAGGTGTTGTGTGTGATGGAAAGAGAGAAGAGAGAAGAGAGAAGAGAGAGAGAGAGAGAGAGAGAGAGAGAGAGAGAGAGAGAGAGAGATATCACATGTGGAGAGGGTTGTGACTGAACATTGAGAATTCCGCTATGCTGAAGGTGACAATGACACTTTGGCTGTGACCAATAATTCTATTAACCGGATAATTCTGTAGTCCAGACAAATGGTCGGGAACGGACAGGTGCACCATTGTAAATATTGTGACCCTCTTTAAAGGTTAAATGAATTTAAATATTTCATCATATATTTATCATAAAAGGATATAAATATAAACAAACCTATCTAGTGTCTGGCTGTTTAATTCTCTATCCTCTAATTTCATGAAAATTTAAAGACCTTATTTCTTAGAAGTAAGAAAAGGGCATGATCTTATGCCATAATGTTAGCTTTGGGAGAGATACTGTTTTCAAAAAGTAAAAGTATTTAACTACCATTAAATTAAAACTTGCATTTTACTACAAATATAAAAAACCTCCATACAATTTAATACAAGCTACTAAAGACATAAATGCGGGCATATTCCTGTTTGTACAAGAAGGGGCATGCAATACCTACAATTTGAATGCAATCAACAATCTTCTGAATAATAACGTAATTGCTTAAACAGTAAATCAAGATTGGCAACTTTAGAAAAATGTTCCCGTTGAGGCTATCTTGAATATGAAAAATAGATTTTTGATTTGCTAAGTGAAAATAACCAGATTCAAAAGCAGAGGTCCGAGGATTCCATAAACGTACAATCCCATCTCCCTTATCCGGACCTCTTTAATCCCGAAGTCTCTATAATCCAATCACATAAGCTGGGAATGGAACTTTTCTTAATTATTTGTACTCTATAATAATCCACAAATTCTTGATTACGGATCCAAACATCTAATTTGGGAACAAAGTATAACATCATACAGATTTTTTGCTTCCATTATCCACTCAACATTCCAACATGCAGTAATCCAAACAGGTCTTCTAACTGCTCTTCAAACCCATCCGATGAGCTTAACACCACAACAAACTCCTCAAGATTAAACAAACATAACATCAAGGCCAATTGACCGCAATAATAAAAAAGGACAATAGTGGGTGAGTAGGCAATCCTTATATCTATAGCTCATACATGGGTTACTGATCTGTGAACAGCCCTTATCATGCCTGTCAAGCAGTTGATTATGTCAGTGACACTTCATTGGGGCAGGGCCATTTAACCACCTCAGTGCCTTCCCAGTCAATGGTCACACCAAGGCACAACCCTCTCTATCATATATGTGAAAAGGTTTATAGTGAGCAATAAGATCTGGCAGTGAAGACAAACACTTCCCAGTGCTGATGGTGACAAATTGTGAAAAAGGAGGAAAATTGCCGGGGTCTGGGGACCGCATAAGGCCACCAGCAGCGTCCAGGGACAGAGGTGGCCCCCGAAAAATAATGAAAAATACGCTCTTATAGGGTCAAAAATTCTATATCCTGAGAGTATGTTACAAGAATATGCACAGTAAGAATGA
>JASKDV010204851.1:0-10649 GCA_032466395.1 Aegires albopunctatus
GAATGAGATGTTCTTGATGTTCTTACTGGATGTTGGAGGTCTGGGTTTGATATTGCTACCCTACCATGCTTTATCCTTTGTAAAGAACAAGTAGTGAAGATTCTGTCTATATGGCTCCAGCAGTCGGGGATCAGAAAAGTAAAGTAAAGTTATAATGACTTTTCATTTCCCCTGGCTGATAGCATCTCAGAACACAGATGATAAGACTGGCAGCCTATAAGGTGAAATTCAAACAGACGACGCAGAGTCACTTTTGAGTTGAGTGAGGCAGACAAGACAATATGTTTACTTAAAGGACACACCACCAATGTCTGTGGTTATCGAAAAAATGCGTATCTAGCGGGAGTTTGATCCAAGCACGTCACCTAGTCAGACCTCCCTAGTATGTATTACAGATAATCTGTAATCATTACAGAAAACACGTTTGGATTACACCAAATTACGGAATTTAAAAAATTACCAGTAAAGTAGATTTTTGAGATAAATTTTGGCTGTGCGTTTACTTCATACAAATTATGTATCTACTTTTAATTTGTTTCCATCAAACCAACATTCAAGATGCCAAAAAGGAGACATTTCAGAACTACATGTAGCTCTAGAATCTTTAACAAAAATTGACATGGAACCTGCTTTGAAGAAAGGAAAGTTTCATCAACACTTAAGGAACATTTTGATATTTATGTAACCATCTATTGCATATTAATGTAAAATTTAAAAAAATGTATGAAGCCATTACAGAATTTTGAATTTCAAACTAGGGAGGTCTTCCTAGTCAATAGGTGTTGATGAATAGATCTGTTGGGAGTTTCTCACATTTGATTTGAATTGTGTTAACCACTGATCCACCGACGACCCCTCGTTTGACAAGTGGTGCTGAAAAATCAACAGCTTTGACTAATATTATGTAATCCTGTTTTGAAATCTTGGTCTCATCAATGACTCAGTAGTAAGAGTTGTCATTCTCTTCGTTGAATCCTTAGGAAAGGCTCCGGCTCTTAATCTTAACACAATTATTCTCACAGCCTTCGTGGGTGTATAATGGTACCAGCAACAGCTGAGACTGAGAATAAAACTTGAAATTACTGGCTTCTTGTCAAGGATTGACAACTCCAGACTCTTAAAATAATTCTTGCATAAATGACAGATTTAGCAGATGAGATACAAGAGCCTGCCAATGTGATCTTGTTTGCCTGCTTGCAACATGTAAATTGTACATAAATTATAGGATTATCTCATTGCTTTTGGTTGTACATGTAATTGCAATCATGGAGAACTGCTTGGCTTTTGCATTGTCATGGTAGTTAATGTATCATTGATCATAACTTTGAATTTGAAGTGTCATTTAACGTTATCATTTGTTAGCAATGTTGTTTTTTATCAATTTCAGTCGTATACAAATGTATTGGCAAAGGGCGTGGTAAGCTTAGTTGAAATATGTAGTCTCTTTGCCTACACTTTCGGTTGCCATGGCAATTGCTGCTACCTTGGATTTTGCTCCTGTATATTCAACAAATTCAAAATCAATAGGCTTCCACATATTTTGGTGTACATAATTCAAACTTCAAACACACCTTATTAGATCTTACATCTAACAACATACTTCCAGTGCCATCATCCGTCACAAAAGGCCTTCTTCGATCGCCATTCATCTCAGTCCTGTGCTGCTGTTGTCATTGAGTTCATTCCCACTATCCTGGCTTCCCGTAATTATAAATAATGTTCTCAGGGTTTCCTTGGGCAGCCTCTTCTCTTGCCATTCAACTCACATTCTAAACCCTGTTTTATGATTCGATCATCTTCCCTTCTGCAAACGTAACCTACATATCTCCATCTTCTCTTTCTTATCACCTTTGACACTAGTGTCTGTACAGATTTCTCCCTTATTTCCTCGGTAGTCTTATTCTTATATATATTCATTCCATTTGATGCCCAAAATAATCCTTAAGCACTTGCTCTTCCTATATTAATTTCCAGCTTTTAGCAGCATATTAGATACAGCAACTAAGTTTTGATATAAGGGTTTTTGGTTGTATGAGCAAGTTTTTCTTTATGAATTAAAAAAAAATGGTTTAAAGAAGTACACAATACTTATTTAAAGAATTCAGTTTCCACAAAAATTATTTGGTAAAATGCATCTGACAAAATTTGAGTATTACTTTAGTCTAATCATCATTCCCACTAATTTTCTTGAGAATACGTTCTGAAACAAAAAAGTATTAAAAAGTTTTGGTCTAATAATTATTTCCACCTAATTTCATGGGAATACGTTCTGAATTCTGAAACCCAAAAAGTTTTGGTCAAATCATTGTTCACCGAATTTCATGAGAATATGTTCTGAATTCTGAAACAAAAAAAGTATCAAAAAGTTTTGGTCTAATCATTGTTCCCACCAAATTTCATGTGAATAGTCAGAAACAAAAAAGGAGATATTATTTTTTGAAAAAAATGCAATTGAAGATTAATTGTAATAAAAATTTCACAGTAACACCTCACAAGACACTTCAAAACATGTCTGCGCAGCATACTGGACTTCCCCCCTCTTCCTCCTCACGGGCTTTTGTCTTAGCCTTGTCTTTCTTTTTCCTATTCCTTTCTTTGCTTCATGGGAAGCCTCGAGCTCACTCTTGAAATGTTTATGCTCCCTTTTTCTACTCAACCTATGAGCATTTCATCCCATGCCATAGTCGAGCAATTCCTTTACAGCAACTAGACCGGAAGGACCACTATTGAACTATGAAGCAGACGTAATACGTGCAGATTACACTTTTTAGAAACAAAAAGAGTAATGCAAATATACAATATGCACGATGCCATGTTTACAATTTACGTAACATGGCTGACCATAGGAACATTTAACATCATGACTTTAAGGAGCCAACGAATCATCAAACGTTGCATAGAGTTGCCTGTCACGATAGCCAATGAAAGACAAGGTCGCATAGCCGGGTCATACTCATACCTGGTCACGCTATACACGATGAAATGAGGTAAAAAATAAACCCAAGTACTCTAGAACAGTTTTATAATAATATTGTCTCCTCTTTTCTTCCCTCTGCCCCAATGGTCTTCAACTTTGGTGTGTATGTGTTAGTATAGCAAAAGAATAGACGTAACGGTCGAGACTATACACTCTTAAGCCATTGCAGCATCAAAGCTGTGTTATGGTATTTTACAATAGACAAAAAATTGGGTTGAGTTTTTTTTTTATGTACACCTCACGGCTTTGTATTTGCATTGGTTCTTATTTAGTTGCTTGCCAGTCCTTCGGGTTTTATAACTTATTAACATCTATACATTTACCGGTAGTTAAAGCCCATAAGCATTGAGAGTTGACAGCATCAAGTAAAACAAGAAATGAGAAGAAGAGGATCTACACTTTTCCAAGGTATACTTTTTATTGAAGTACACAAATGTATGTTGAACAACAGGAACAATAAAACCTTTCAAATATTAACTTTTCACATTAGACATTAACTTTAATAGCATTAAGATATTGTTTTAAATCTCAACGTTGAGTTATTTTGAAGCAGACCATAAATAAACAAATTACTCAATGTAAACATGTAGAAAGAGGAGGTAATCACCTTTCTATTTGTGGGAACAACGTTTTTGTGCATTGTTTTAGTTTCCTCACAATCACTGATTGATAATTGTTACATCCTACGACAAAAGAGTAATTGTTTGAATTACCTCGTAAACGTATCCTGACATTGTCACTTATGTCAAGACTCAAATCTTTGATAATATTTCACTTGCTTATGATAAATATATAATGAACAACACTTTGGCCTAATACTAATATAAACTCTACACAAGTTACTACAGATCAACAGAATTATATGTATAAAGTATAAAGAAAGCATTTTATGCTCCTGATCGTCATACTACATAACTTATTATTCCTTTGCTGTTGGTTGCTAGCTATAGCACCGTTGCAATGAAAATAATGATAGTAAAAGAGAATATTTATATAGCGCTCTCCCAAACTGGAGAGAATTCTCACTCAGAGTGCTTAACAATTTAAAGAACAGTCAACGTAACACTCAGAAACAATGATGACAATTCTCGATCATTACAATTATATGAATACAAAGCATTGATAAAAAAATCATTAGAAAATCTACAGAAATACAATAAAATAAAATGAATCCAAAGCATTGATATGCACATCATTTAAAATCTACAGAAATACAATTACAGTTGAACCCAGTTATACTGAAATTTTAAAAAATATTTTTGAGTTTCAGAATAAGTGGGTTCGACTGTACATGTATTGTATATCAAATCAACAGGTAAAATACACCTGACTGAAAAGAAAACATTTCAGAGCCTTTCTAAAAACCTTGCACTGATTGCGTAGACCTGATGTTTGATAGTTAACTATTCCATAAAAGAGCAAAAAGTTATGAAATGTTAGCAATGTGAAATTGAAACTGATTACTTTATCGCATATGTGCAATAATTTAATTACTGTATATATACATAGTTCTTTGTTTAGTTTCCTTCATTTTGGAATGGCGCTAGTGGCTGTCATTATGGCATTGTTTGTTAGGCTTACAATCATTGCAAGTGCTGATGTTATCAATTCTAAAAAGATTTGCTCAAGACCAGTTTGAAAGCAACAAAACTTCAATAACCGTTAAAATACTTTCATTTTTAATTAATCACTGCATGACATGGAAGAAAAATACAGTTATTAAAATTATATAGGATGAAACTAGAAATTCAAGAAAATGATGATACAATCAAGAAGGTGTAGTTTTTTTGGAATATGGAGAAAAAATGTGATATTATACTGGATCTCCAGTGGGGAGATGCTGGGTGTAGGAAACCTGATATCTGGAAGGGGAATCCCCTTGGAATGTCCACTTGACAGGTGATTTATTGTTGTTAGTTAGTTGTGGCAAAATAAACCAGAGCGGTAGTCTAAATGATTTGGTTGAAATATTATTCTGATTATAATACAATGTACATGTAATTCTCAATCTCTAAAGATGATTATCATTATCATTTCAAATATCCGAATATCAGATACAAAAGTGTAAGTACTGCCACTGGTACATGTATAGGTATGAACCAAGTAAAATTTGCCATTGAAACGTTGTGAGAATCTGATTAAACATCATATAGCCATGATAAAGTTAAGCATGTTATAGGTCTATCAAAATTGAACAAATACTAATAAAAATAGTAAACAAAATTACAGATTTTAATCGAACAAGACTGAGCACCATGATACAGAAAGCAACATGTTACATGTAGTTACAAATGTCTCCATCAAAGAATGAAAGGAAAAAGTAGGCCTATATGACCTTCCTTCTTGTGACAAAATGTTTCAATGAAAAAATACTTCTATTAGGGACGGGGCTTCTAATAGAATGAATACAGTAAAGGAAAAAGTAGATTCCAAAACTATTTATACTGTAGTGACGGCTATGTATCTGTTTTGCCTATGTGGCCGTTGTTTGACGCAAAACCTAATTTTTTCTATTAAAATCAGACCTCTGCGTGGCCAGTTGAAAATAAATTTTGTTTGCCTATGTGGCCATTTTGCTTGGCAAAAATGTCTTGCTTGTTATAAATTTTCTGCTGTTGATAGCAGAAATTAATCCATACAATGGAATGAATGGGCCCTTGTGTTGTCCGATCCAGTTAGCAGAACAAAATGAGAGCCTGTCATGTCCAGTACGTGTACATTGTTTGTATACTAGAACATTGTGCCATCATGATCGGGTAAGCAGTCATCCACCTTCACCCATTTACATTGACTCGCCCTTTGTTCTACTTTCTGGGCCAATTGCCCTCCCCCTCTTTATCTCCTTAAGAGATGGAAAGAAATGTGAGCGCCTAATCTTTCGATATCCAGGTGTCATCGCACCCTTCTTTCAACACATTGATGTGAAGTAGCCACATGGCCTTGATTGGATGTGCAGGTAAAGATTAAGGTGGGTTTTTAATTATTCTAGTTACATATCACTAGATCTAATTTCTAAGTTGATTCCCCTCCTGTGCCTATCCTGCCCAATAAGCCCCTGTATCAGTATTATCCTATCAAGTCCATATTTCAGTCCTCTCTAATTTTCTTTTGTCTCATCATATAACGTTGTTAGCTTAATATGTGTATCATTTGTCTATTGATGTCTTTGTACATTGTATTACTTTATAATAAAGATAAAACAAAACCAAAAATACTCCCTGTATCCATGCGGTGCCTAGTGGTCACACTAAACCTTCGCGTGATAAGGAAAGGCAATCCGGTAAATAAGAAGTACAACCAATACGGCTTGCATTATTGATAGAAGAGCTAGAATATCGGTTTTCGCTTAAAGGGACGTTTTTGCTGCTTCAGGCCGACCAGACACATAGCCGGTCACTACAGTGATAATTGCAAACAATTGTGATCTACAGACGTGAGAGAACTTTGCATTTGAATTTACCATTAATGAACCCGGATAAAAAAGAATATTGCAAAACCTAATTTCAATGAATAATCAGATCATTTATAAGTGTTTAACTCATAAGCAAATTATTGATACAAGATACTTATCTTTGATTCACATATTATCCTTCATCAGTATGCAGAACTGGGCAGTGGTTCATTATTTAAACCTGCCAAAATGTTATCAACTGTCAAATCATACATAGCATTGCGAGTTTCCACAGTAGCAGATGATAAATGCGGACAAACAATACAGTTGGAGAGAGACAGAAGCTTATGATCTGTTGGCAAAGGTTCAGGAGTTGTGACATCCAAACATGCAGCCCCAATTTGATTTGTGTTTAATGCATTGTATAAAGCATCCTGATCAACAAGTCCGCCACGAGATAAATTCACAAAGATGCTTGACTTTTTCATTTCTTTAAATGCTTCTCCATTGAATAAATTTTTACTTGTGCTATTAAGGGAACTAGTCACAATTACAAAATCAGACATGTTCAATAGATCCTTGAATGAAACATATTGGGCCCCTATCTCTTTTGCATGTGGTTTGATGCCATGTCCACAGTAAACTATTTTTGATGGCTCAAATGATTTGAAGCGTTTGGCAGCTGCAAAACCAATTCGCCCTAGGCCTACTATACCAATGACTGATCCTGATATCTGTCTTCCTGAAAGCCACAGACCATTGCACCATTTAGTTCCCCATTGTCCGTTGAAAACAGTCTTGAGGGCTGGAATAAAAAATAAATGAAAATAAAATTGTAAAGGTTATCTAGATATAAAAAGAACATAAACTATACCATGGAAACAATAGTCATTTTAACGATTCCAGGATTTTCTCCCTTTATGAAGTTTGTAGAGACTACAGATCTTGCGAATTTTAACTGTCATATGAACATTACAGAAGTGTTCAAAAATGTCTAGTTTGGTTTTTCATGAATTTTTTTCCTGTTTGTTTGACATGAAGACACACAAACAAGCAAAATGAATGTACTTCATTCAAACAATTAATCATTTGTATGAAAGTATAAACTCTAATAAGGAAAAGTTTGGGTTTAGACTCAAATTTTCTACCGTACATTAAACGTTAGCAACAAGTCTTTCTTGCATTATAAAACTAGATAAATTCGGCAGGGATTTTTTTCATATTGACAGAAAATGAGGTAAGAAAGCGTGAAAAATAGGCAATAATAAGAAAATATTATAGTAGTTGAAAGTACTTTCCTTGGTAAATGATCTTGTCAATCATCGACATTAGATACAAAGACTATAAGAAATTTTTCTAGAATGGGCTCCTTTGAAACATTTAACATGTAAAAAATGTCATTTACAAGCATATGAGATCAGGTCAATTAACTCATTCAGTGCTATTGACGAGTTTTCTCGCTGGCCATAATCCCCGCCCATGTACTACTACTACTGACAAGTATTCTTGCATTTGAGTTGACTTTGCTTTAACTAAAAATATACAAATGTACATTTTCATACACTCCAAAATGGTAAATTTAGCAAGATGCATTCTGGGTAGACTTGTTCTTTCTTTCTCTTGTCATTGATATCGGGAATTTTGTTATTATATGATTACTTTTTCCGGATACAGCCAACCTGTCCTCACCATTTGAACATTACTCAGTATATAGAGGGTGTTCACTGAGATTGGGCTCAGCACTGAATGAGTTAAGGTACAAATTCTATCAAATAAATCTCTAATAAAAGTGTGACTTTATAAATCAATGTAATTAGATATCCAAGGTGGTGGATAGAAAGGACTTACTATAAATCCCATAATACATTTTTTATTGATATATATATATATAGGATATGTTGCAAAGATAGACTATATTGTTAAAATAAACTTTCCTCAACTGTGGTACATTTTTTGTATAAACTGGCTCATTAATTTAGGCAAAGAGGAAAAATACAATTTTAACATTTCAGAATTTAGTTTCCTTTTGGTTTATTGCAATTGCCACTTTAACCAAATACATGGTATAATAACCACTATTTAATCATTATTTATTGTCTTACAATCATCAATATGAAATTTATTGCCATTGCATTTAGTATGTTTATGAATCTTCTCACAATCTTTCATCTTTCAACATTCATTCAGACATCAAAAAGTGCCTCAACATCACCAACCATCTCAGTCCTGTGCAGAGATGATTATGATATTAAAGTTAAAGCCATTCCTATCAACTTAAATAGTATGGTACCTTCCGGAAGACGACGAGCTGTTGCCAAAGTTAAAGTTATAGCCATTTCTGCAGCAGCATTGGTCAGGACATCAGGAGTGTAACCTACTTTCACACCTCTTCTCTTGCATTCTTCAAGGTCAACGTGGTCCAGTCCTACAGAAGCAGTTCCAACAACCTTTAATTGAGGACCTGTAATTATAAGTGTTATGGATGAAAATAGCAAATGAGTACCGGTACCAGAAATTTTGGGAAGAAAATTCCTCTGCAAATAAGGAATATGGCCTACTAACATCTCAACCACAAAAGATACTTACATGTCTTTGTTAATGAAAAAATAAATCTTTTTCTCTTCCTAGCCACGCACCTACTCTCAATCTTTCTCTCTCCCTCCTCCCTTTCTCTTTCTTTGTTGCGCTTTGACAATTTCATCTTGTCATTCAGCCACATGCTGAGGTCGTTGACTTTATCAGTAAAACAAATGTTTAAACAAAGAGGGAAAAAATTGGGATCACTGCATGGTGTTGACTTTAAGCGAGAGTTGACATTCAGCATTCAGCGAGTTGACTTCTTGAGGATTATACTGTATAACTTATAATTACGTATTATTATCTTTGAAAATTTATGTTAGATCATATCATCGCAAATTAGGGAGAGCTCCCACCCAGACAAAGGCCAAACAGTACAAGTGAGTCGGAAGAGGAATCCCCTATCCTCAGTCTACACACTTCGAAACCTTCAAAGGCAAAGTAATTGGGTGTCACAATCACATCCAACCTCAATTAGAACCCCCACATCTCCAACAGAGCCAACAGAATCCTCGGACTGCTGAGACGGAACCTGAAGGTGAACTTCCAATGTATCAAGCAACAAGCTTACCTATCACTGGTCTGTCCTACCATTGAGTACACCAACTCCGTTGTGATCCCTACACAGAAAAAGAAATCAAGAAGCCGGAAACAATCCAACATTGTGCTGTTTGTTGGGTCACCCACTGGACACAGGAAAACATCCAGTGTACAAGTTATGCTGGAGACCCTTGATTGATCACAGATACCACACCACCTACCGACCCGCAGGGCCCTGTACAGACAAAAGTCTTTTTTCCCCAGAACAATCAGCGACTGGAAAGGCCTTCATATTGAGGTTGCCCTGAACCCAACCCTGGAAGGCTTCAACACCCTACTCTGCCCTGCCACCCCCCACCCCCTCTTTTGAGTAATTTATAGAAGAATAATGATCCATACCTGCAATATCTAGGATCTCTTTGTTGATAGGTTCTGGGTGGTGTATTAATGCTGCATCAGCACCCACAATCAATCTTTTGAATTCATCAAATGGAATTACCGGCATTAAAGCATTGTCGGTGTCATAAACTTGAACATTGCAGTGTTGTTGCAATCGATGCAGCGCATCATGTGGAATACCTCTTGCAATGAAAACATAAGGTTTCTTCTCATGCGCAGACATCCTAACTTAAGATAGATCTAGATCTAGATCTAGATCTAGAATCTAGAATCTAAAAATCTAGATAAAATATATAGTACAATCTATAAATTCACTCAGCTATAGATCTAGATCTAATGTCTGTTTCCCGCCGAACAATTTGAAATGGCAAATGTTGTGTTTTTCTGAAAATTAATTCTACCAGTTTCCTCAATCACCGGCTTGGTCTTGTTTACTACTTTTGTCTTGAGGGTGAAGGTGCAGAGGTCACATTGAATCCGAACTATGAGGTCATGAGTCATAAAAAATATTAGGCGCACAAATTACAAATAACTTCGCGATATGAAACACGATAAAATAGTGACGTTTTGCATATTATTATGTCCCTTCGTCAGACAACAAAACGAAACGGATAAAACCTACATTAAAAAAAAACAACAACATCGAAAAAGAAGGAAACTGAGAATAGAGCAGAAGGGCGAGGGTAAAGAAATACATGGAGAGAGAGAGAGAGAGAGAGAGAGAGAGAGAGAGAGAGAGAGAGAGAGAGAGAGAGAGAGAGAGAG
>JASKDV010204862.1:0-10648 GCA_032466395.1 Aegires albopunctatus
AGAGAGAGAGAGAGAGAGAGAGAGAGAGAGAGAGAGAGAGAGAGAGAGAGAGAGAGAGAGAGAGAGAGAAAAAGATGCGGTTGTTGCAGAGAATGGAAAGCATTACTATTTCTTTCATAGATCTATGTGTGTGGTATTATGTTTACAAACAAGAGAAATTATGCCACCTATAACATTTCTATATTATAAGAAACTTCTTATAAACAACACTTTTGATCTGGATCCAAAACATCGTGGAACCCAGGAAAGTGTTTGGCCCTAAAAGATTAAAACAAGACAATAATTGATAACTACGGTGAGCGGTTCTCCAGAAAATCCCGTTCGATAACCGTGATACTTGTTATTACTGCGCGATAATTCAAGCTATTATAGTACAAATCTAAGTCCTTCTATCTCCCCATAGTTATCTGCTTCGGCATCTGTCTGAGAGAAAGCCTCTTCGATCTGATTATGACTGGTCTGTCTCTAAAACGTCAGAAGATGTCTGCGTGTGTCATTAAACCCAGGTATTAACCGTTTAGAATATCAGCCGGTAATAGCCGGTTCCGACGTGATGACTCTCACCAGCGTCTTCCAAGCCAATTCTATCAGCTTCTAGAAATTGTCCCGAATTACTGGATTGGCGTTATTCAGGGCTAAGCTTTACCGTTGTTGATATTTAAACTCATCGATACAATGACGCAAAAGCCGAAATAAACATGGTGCTACAAACACAAATATTAAATGGAAGCCAATGATTTTATAAGCGCATGTTTTAGATTTCATAAGTATTTAATTTAATGCTACAAATATTCCAAGTTAATTTTTTTTTTTTAAATTTGTTTAAATTATTTTAAATGTCAAAGATCATGGCTGATTTTAAAATAATCAATAGAAACATTCTAAATTAAGCTAGATATTTAACTTCCATTTCAATTTCAGTGTCAATAAAACTCTACTGATACCCAAAAAACGTTAATCAAATGGGTTATTAATGGAATACCATCGAAATCATCATCATTATCATCATCATCATCCAGTGCCTTGTCTGGAACAGGCACTGACGGCCATGACTCTCCATTTCTCTCTTTCGTCTGTGGCGCTCATGAAGCCGTTGCATTGAGACTATCCAGACATTTTCCCGTTGGTTACTTTCAAGTCATGCTGAGATGTTCCTATGCTTTTCCTCTGTAGACATGCCCTGTAAACTTCACTTTAAAAAGTGTATAACATAACTATGCGTCTTATCGAATTAGGGAGAATGATATTAGAGGAATTACCTCAATATGCCAGGCAGGAAGCGTACTAAAAATTGTAATATATGAATAATATAAAAAAAAATAATTATTTAGCAAGTCAGAAAACACAGAAGTCCTAAGTTGGAAAATCAGATAAGACACGTTGGTCAAATTTGAAACCAATTTTGATTACGATTGGATTATTATTCAATGAAAATCGACACGCGTCAACTCAAATTATATATGGTAAGAGTAGCAATGAAAGACACATTTCTAAACATGGGTTAAGTTGTATAAAAACCATCTTATCTTTTCTTTCTTCGCATAAGAGTCAGTTAATTCAATGTTATTAAAGAGTGTCCACTCTGACATCTGCTTTTTCTACAGAGGTCTTACCCAAACTACTCTAGAGAAATCGCATTAGAACACATTAAAAACACTAACGACAAAATAGCAGAGATAAACCAACAACAGACGTATCCATCTATCCCACATCGAAGTGATTAATTACATAACCATATTTCTGCCTTTCGATCTATATTTATTTCTTAATGTGCTTTTAATAAGCACATCTATGAATTAGTAATGTAATGAGAATCGACTTTAAAAAAATATATTAATGCTAATTTAATTTTTTTTTAAAATTAGCATTAAGTTATGGAAAATAGTCGCTAATTCTGGCCGGATATGATGCATTAACAGATTCCATTCTATACATCAAGCGGATATCGGTCATAATTTTAAAAAAGTAGCAATGAATGGATAATGGATGTAAATTGGAGCAATAGTTTTATATTAGGTCAGTCATATCAAATTAATATGCATATCATAATAACACGAAACGAGATGTTAATGTTGTAAGTACCATGCATCAATGCATTTTGAGTAATATTATATGACACTAATTATTTACTCACGAATGAGCAAGAAAAAAGTTATTATTTTAATCAACATCAATCATACCAGTATGACTAGGCTTAGGGGTCGAATCACGTTGCTTTATATATATACAATTTGTGACGTCATACACTTCTAAGACTTCCTTATGACGTCATCAAATTAAGTGGTGATGATCATGTGTTGATTAGCGACGAGTGGTCAAAAACGTGTTATATCAAAAGCGACGATTAACTGAACATTTTTTACACTTCTTCAGCCATTTTGTAACTTTCTGTAACGCAAAAGCAATCATAGAATAGTTTCCCATTCGGTTCTCTCTTGGGGAAGTCTCTATGTTGATTTCCACATTTTTTCCGTCTTCTTCATCTCTCTTTCCAAATCTCTCTTTCCTAGTAGCCCTCCATCGCTCCCTCGATCTTTGATTCCGTTAATTCCTTGAAAGACTCCGACATACTCCAACCTTATCATCATGCTCAACTTCTAAATCATTTCTTTTCAAAAATCAATTATTCTCGTGGTAAAATGCATTTAATTGATAGATCTCAAAGTCAACAGTACAAAGCAGCTAAGACCATTTTGCGTGCTCAATTTTAACGATTGAAAAAAGTGAGAAAAATACATTTATTATAAGATCTAACACTTTGACAACATCAAAATTCAACAGCTGTGAGTGGCCATGTCAAAACACGATATTGATAAGACGAAACGTTGTAGGCTGTTTGCTGGGTTAACGTAATAGCAACGTAAGTGGCTATCAGACGGAAAGAGTTTACCCCAGTGCAAATACAATTGCGATCAAAGAGGTGTAAATGGATCAGAAATGAAGTACTTCAGTAAAAACAGGACACCTCCGGAAAAGCAAAGAGTTGGTAGCAAATGTACTCACTTTAGATTACATCTTGGGTGTCGGTTTCTAAGTACAGGAAATGTAATAACCATAATCGGATTTAGATTTTCGACACATTTTTGACACATCGGCACGATACCGCTTCTTGTGGGAGACTAAAACAGATCTAAGCCGATGCTATACATTTAAATCTTGTGATAGATCTATGTCAACACTCAACATAAGTTGGCATAGATGATTTGTCTCCCTTTTGTGTCGCACTTCAAAGTATCAAAATGTGGCTAACTATTAATGACCCTTAATGAACTTAGAGGTGTTTCCCAATCCGTCCACCCGTTTACTCCCCCCCCCTCTCTCTCTCCCCCCTCTCTCTGTCTCTGTCTCTGTCTCTGTCTCTGTCTCTCTCTGTCTCTCTCTCTCTCTCTCTCTCTCCCTGTCTCTCTCAGTCTCTGTCTCTCTCTGTCTCTCTCTCTGTCTCTGTCTCTCTCTCTGTCTCTCTCTGTGTCTCTGTCTCTCTCTCTAGTTCTCTCTCTCTCTCTCTCTCTCTCTCTCTCTTCTTTCTTCTTTTCTCTCTCACACTCTTTCCGGTCGTATCACTCTAACCAATTATGATGTTTGAATGGATAGTACAAGTTACTCAATGGAAAACACGGATTAATCCCAAAGAGGTTATTATAGTCTCTTCTTGTTCGTTGTTCTTTTCTTCTCTTAGATACACTATTTGGAGATATCCAGGCGTGGTAAAATAGCCATTATCATACCAGTCGAAGTGTAATTGGATAGTAATTCCTTTTAGCTAAACTGCTGTCAGACGGATATTCAAACCAAAAGATATCTTCTACCGTAACACATTTCTCAGAATTGCCCAAGTCTGATCATATCAAATTATAGTCTTATTCGATTCTGGTGCTAAGTGGTGCTGATATCGCTGTATGTGAATGCAATAAAAAAAACTCATTACATTGTGAGAGTTTGACTATAAGCATTTTTGTTGATCTATTCCCTTGTACACTGATTGTTTCCGCAGGAGGTCTTTTTGGGGACAAGGATGAGCTGACGGCTGTTCAAAACGCCTTCCGGTTTGCTGTGTATCGAATCAACCACAACCGTGACATTTTGCCCTCTACCAAGTTGAACTATGACATTGAACTCTTGCCTTACAAAGATGGATTTATGGCCTCCAAGAAAGGTGAGGATTTGAAATGATAGTAGTATATCATAATTAATGATGAGCGTGCGTACGTGAAAGAGGGATTTAAATTGGGGGTTTGTGTGTGCGCGCACGCGCGCGGCGTGAGTGTGTTTATGTGTGTGTGTGTGTGTGTTAGAGAGAGATAGAGAAAGAGAGGGGGGTAGATAGAGAGAGAGAGAGGGGGAGAGAGAGAGAGGAGAGAGAGAGAGAGAGAGAGAGAGAGAGAGAGAGAGAGAGAGAGAGAGAGAGAGAGAGTAAGAATGGGAATGGTACTGTGTTTTGGAAGCAAACGGCAGTATTATTGCTTGCTTTCTTATTATTTTTATTTGGTAAACGTATAAGTGATGGCAGTGTTAATGTTAATACTTATGATTCATGCAGACGAAACGCTGAGATAATCGATTAATCTATTAATCAATAAACATTTATTTAACCAAACAGAATGCTGATGTCCTTTTCCTGCGTAACACATGCCAATAATTTTCAATGTACATCCCTCATACTAAGTTGATATTTACAAGACATGACATCTGAAAAGTTATATATAAAGAAGGAAATTAAAACAAGGAAAAGGACACAAGTTTGAAATCAATGAATTGACTAACAATCTTTACATTATATTTATCTGTCACTCTCTCCGTCACTTGAGTAATCTTTTCCTCGATTGTCAGAACGGCTTTAATTACTTTTGACACCGGTCGTTTTATCACCAATTCACATCTAACGTATGTCAACCTCTGTCTTCTCTTCCTTTACATTTGTCAGCTGTGTCTCAATTTCTCGTCCCTACAAATAAATATCTCCAAATCCGTTTCTCTGAACTTTGCTGCTTTGTGGTGGTGGTGAACTCTCCATCGTTGACAGCCTTTATCTTCGGCGTTCCTTTATTATCGATCTTTTTTATTAGTATTTGGCTTTGGCTTCTCCCCCTCTGTCAAATGGAAGAGAGACTATCAGTTCTCTCATCTTATTAGTTTGACAACTTTTTCCTAAAGTATTTGTTTTTCAATCGTAATAATGTCATCTCTGTTGTGAGATTTTTTCATCTATTTACTAAACACATTTCTTTGGTGTTTGTAAGGATAGAAAACAACAATTCAATGATAATTCAAAGTAGCATCAGTTTCTAAGTTTAACTTTCGTATGTACGTCTTTTTGGTCTGTTCCTTTTCTTGTTTGGTATACTATAAATCATTATATTGTTCATTCATCGAATCCACATGGACATTTGTAGTTGTTATTTCATTCATGGTTTTGTAGGAGGACCTGTTAGATCTAATCTATTGCTGTTGTTGCCTTCAAAATACCTCAAATGACTAAGAACTGAAATTTGTGGATATGGATATTATAAGAGCTTTACCATACTAAGGACTGATTCTTGTTCCTAGGAAAGGTGGGAGGGATATGGAGAATTGAAAATCCAGTAATGATTCAGGCCATTGATACGTTTAGTGCATGAGCACTGTAACGTGAGCACAGCTATGTCTAATAACTTCACCATGCTGTCTTCAATGCTAAACAAAACAAGAAACTCAGTTTCTATTTATTGTTACGATCTTGTATCTTAGTTTTCCCTATTTTGATCATAGCTATGCGATACATAACCCTTAGTAAGGCACAATCCGCCAAGATAACTCTTAAAACTGCCAATAGTAATCATCAAACATACATCTGTGTGATCAGATAACAGTGTTACATCTTTTTCATAACATTCCTGTCAGTTTCTCTTATACAAACCTAAGTATTCAACTCCCACGGCAGTAAATAACTCGAGTAAACGACCTACTTAACCTATATGCTCACCAGTCTCGTGACAAATGTAAAGTTGAATAGCCAAATAATGTTCTTTGTTTCGAGGTGGACGGGACTGCTACGGATACTTGGGATAAAGCTCCAAGCCCAATCTACCCGTTCAATCCTAAATACTCCTTCATCATTGATTGGCCCAATTGACTCAAGACCGGAAATGACGTGTCGACATATCGACTATCTACGTCACAAAGGGTTTCACTGGCAGTACTTAACTCGGACGTAGTCTTCCTCTACTAAAGCCGTTACTTTGCATTCTAAGCTTTAAAGAGGAGGCTGGATAGCAGTAGCAAATTGGATTTCCCTCTTGTAAGCATAACTACAACTTGTCTCCTACTAGACTTTGGGACTCAAGGACATCGGTTGATGGTTCTTAATGTGGTTTTGTGTTGCATGTAGCTCTTGGCATGGATCGTTGTAGGTCTTCGAATGTCTTGTTTAAACTCATTCGTTTCAAGTCAGAGTTATCTTTTGTCAATCGGTTAGTTGGTGAAAGAAAATCGCTTAAAGTTGTGCATTAATGATTTGGTTTTAAAAATAAACGATTTGAAAAATGAAAGGGGAAGAAAGGCAACACTTGAATTAAAACAATTTGATG
Organism: Aegires albopunctatus; assembly: GCA_032466395.1. Lineage (NCBI taxonomy): Eukaryota > Metazoa > Mollusca > Gastropoda > Nudibranchia > Aegiretidae > Aegires > Aegires albopunctatus. The sequence continues at coordinate 6,564 of JASKDV010204862.1, forward strand.
TACACGTAATATTTACTCCTTCAGCTAGCGACTTGTTCGATGATATGATTGCTTTCGATCATTTATATCAAGAACATAATTTCATAATAATGATACCAGAAAAGTATGGACTACTTAACTAACCACCCGAGTAACTATCAATACACCCCACATATAATTCATAATGGTAAGGGAAAAAAAGAAAATTTTCACAACTCAAGGATAAAAGGACAGGAATGACTTTTGCCAGATGACTTTCCGGTTAACGAAAAAGACAGAACTACTTTTATTTCATATTTCCTCTGTAATTATGTATATTGTTATTGTTAAATGTTTGTATCATGGAGGTTTAATTACGACTTCAACATCAAATTATTCCGTCTTATCAATCAATAGTTGAGTTGTTTAAATACATTTATCTATGACTTTACTGTTTCATGTAAAATAAACGGTAACTCTAATTTGTCTTCATACCTCGTAGTATCAGTTCTTTGAGGCCTGATCTTACATGATGCTAATTCATCCCTTCTCTTCCCAAAACGAGATGTCGGGCTAAGGACAAGGATAAGGGATCGTTTACTAGAGACTGGCACATGAATTGCGAGTACTTTTTGCCTTTTTCGGTTACGAACTAAAGTACTCCTTTCTTGGTATTGAACCCATGTAAATCGTGATAGTTTCTGATTGTTGGAGTATATTTCTTTGCTATATCATATTTATTTATGATGGCCGTAAGCTGACTCTACATTGGTAATAGATATTATTATAATGTATTGACGCGCGTGGCTTATTGTAGGTTACAAATATATATATATAAACTATACTTCCATCATGCTTTGCCTTTTAGGTGCTTACTTTATGAGTCAATGTTATGTCAAAGTCTTTTAATGATACATTTCAACTCATTGCAAGTTTAATTATAGCTATGGTGCTTCATAATAATGAGCAATGATATTTTGTTATTACAGTAAAACATAATTAAAATGGAACACGGTTCGTTCTAGCATGATATGTATGTAATATAATTAGTATGAATATAAAAATGTGCGTTTGTTAGCATATTAAGGCGATTTTATTGAGGTGACACGGTTGCAGAACGGTTAAGTCGTTGGATTCGCATGCGAAGAGTCGCGGGTTCGAATCTCTTTGGAGACTCCGTGGTTAACTCTTGGGCAAGATTATTTACAGGAATTGCCTACGCTTGCGGCGCTGTTCTTACGGCTGATGCTCGGTGACAAATTTCCCTTCTGTGATGAATAGGTGGAATATTTTAAAAAAAAATATTTTGTTCAAGTTTTAAGAAATATAGAAAACATAAAAGAAGATAGGTTGATTACATTTTATTTAAAAAACAAACAAACAAACACATTACGTTGTGGATGAATGTGAAAAAAACAATGATGCATTGTTAGCTTTTAAAATCATTATTTTGAACGCCATGAACTCAATTCAACCAATTAGTTTTTTCTTCCTTCATTGCCTGCAGTGCCACGGTCTCTAGTATCCATCTTTCATGGTGGTTTGCTAAAATAGGCGACGGTATGGTTTCTTCTAGATTTTGGCCGCAAAAGCCCCGGACTATGAGCTTAGCAAACCAAAATAGCAGTGGTTGGGGCCTTAGATGACGGATTTACAAATCACTGGACTGAATAATTGATCAGAAGCAAATTTTCCAATCGCCACTGTTTTTGTTTTGTTTTGTTTTTCTGTCGGAGATACTGATTTCTGGACAATATTATGTAGGTCTAGAACAGAGAGAATAGACGAAATGAATCGCCGTGCTCTTTATATAGATTCATGAATCTCTGTTGTACCTTATATCAAATTGAGAACATCCAAGATGGTTTCTTCAATTAAACAAAAAAAGTGATACCAAATAGTACGAATGTGATTGATGTTATCTATTCTGATTTCCTTTTTGGAATCTAGGTAAACCGATTCTATTTCAACTCTTTACTATTCATATCTGCATATCAATGATAGTTTAATTCCGTTATCGCTAATTGCTCAAGACTAATGCGGTATGCATTCGTCATTTATATTCGTTTCTATTTCCATAGTATCACTATTAATATCTTTTTATAATACCGCTAATATCTGATTGAAACTGGGACGCCTTTTTGTATAATTATTATATAATTTCGCTGTAAGTACCAAATCTTTGTTCTTCATTCTTTTTCGATACGCTTAGGAATTCTAAAATAAGGGCAGCTAGAATTAATGTGTTTGTATCTATGTCTGATAAATGGTGTATTTCGACGTGGGTCATTTCGACACTCTAAGTCAAACAATAAATGTTCATCTTGACGGGTTTTTATTAATAGAAATTGGTAAAAGCTTCGCGTGATGGTAGTTCTTCAGAATTAGATTCTTCCATGAGAATAATTGCCTGATGAATACAACGATAAAAATATGACTGGCTAAGAGCTGGGTAATTCCTTGGCTATAACTCTAGACATCTCCAAGCTTAGAGCCAAAGAATTTATCTACTTGGCTTTGGATTTGTCGAGCTTTTTCTTATTTTTGATTTGTTGGTTTAGATTTGTTTTTGTTGACTACTGAGGTGTTTTTCTAATTGTCTTTATTTCTTGAGGTATTCGTTTATTGAAGATGGATGAAAATTCAGTATTTCTATCTTTTAACAAAAGATTCATTAGCGTCTTCTTCTCATTGAACAAAATAACTTTTGTTTCCTTGATAACATTACAGTCGTTGAGGACAACAACAAAATACGTAATAAAAATATCGATTCATGCCATTCATGCACTTCTTAATGCTTAAACTATAATGCAAACCGACAAAAATATTTTTAAAAATGTTAACAGATGCTCAAATGCGTAGGTCCCATCGATGAATGAGGTGATTGATAACACGTTATTATCGTAAAGGGAGTGGGGACACTTGATTGATTTGTTCTCTCTTTTTTCACCTCAAATGTTTATATTGTCACCTCCAACGCTACACATCTGTTATAGCGGTTGTACGAGATGTCATTATGTTAAGTTTAAAAATGAATAAACTTTTAGATCATAATATGTTACGTGTTTTATAAAGCAAAAAGTCTTTAAAAGTCTGTAGAACAATGAGCACCAGGTAACAATTAAACAACAACAACAACAACAACAACAAATATGACAAAAGAAAACAGAGTAAAACAAAACAAACAATACAAAACAAGAAAACTCCAACAGAAAAGATAAAAACCCAAACAAAACAGATACAAAGAATAATAGCCCCGTTTTCTGGCTTAAAGCTTCGTGTCCACTCACAATGTCCATACAGACCGGATGTTTATGAGGCCAGAAAAACGAGATACAGGTGGACACCAATCGCATCGAGCGGAAGCAGAACAAAATTTTGATCTATGCGGTCTGCCTGCTGTGTTCAAGGCAAATGGTGGAGATAAAATGCCTACGTTTTCTGTGGGGATAGTAATGACACCCTGGCCAAATTAAATTCCTACCATAGTATAATTTAGAGAAACACCCCTACACACTTCTCCTACTCAGATGTATTGACACTGTCCCTCCTCTGAGTAAGCAGGAAAAGTGTAGATCCGAGGGGAAGGAAGGAATAGTGCCTGGACAACCACACTTCCTGAAAATGCATTGCCAAGGCGCAGCGTTACGTGCTGCATCCATGGTCAGATATGACCGACGGAGGCCTGTGGATTCAAGTCTTAAGGCACATTTTGTCTGACAATGATTCAGGTCCTAACTCACATTCTGTCTGGCAATGACCATAATATCAGTGCTTCTTTTTGATGGCTTTTGGCGTTATGGGTTCATTTGCGACAAGTCATAAATTGATTTCGGTTCGGACACCCGTTGATAGAAATGGCTTGACTTCTTAGATTATGAAGCGTTGCTAGATTTTAGGCTTGATATGATATTACAGTAACATTTTGTGACATCTCTGGAATGAATTAGAGTTGGATGCGATAAGCAGTGAAGAAATTCTGCATAAATAGAGAGATATATAGATAGAGATAGATAGATAGAGAGATATATAGATAGATAGAGAGAGAGCGAGAGAGAGAGAGAGAGAGAGAGAGAGACAGACAGACAGACAGACAGACAGACAGACAGACAGACAGACAGACAGAC
>JASKDV010204873.1:0-10647 GCA_032466395.1 Aegires albopunctatus
TTTCAAATAACAGAAATGGTAAATGTTTGGAGCTATTTTTGCTCTTGTAAAATAGGCCCACGGAACATTGCATCACTCGTGTTACACGATGGTTATTTTTGTAGCATTTTAGGGCCCCGGGTTAAAAAGCCTTTGTTGTGGACATTTTTGGCCCTAGCTCCATTATAATAAGATGTCAAGAGATTATATCTCATTCATTGGATAAGCATAGCTGAAAATCAAAACACAAATCTATGCCTTCAATCATTACGGGGGTTTAAGATGAACTTATGTCAAATCCAGCCGCACTTATAAAAATCAATTACGAGCATTAATAATTCATTTAAAATGTTAATTATTGTAAGGGCTTCATTAACGCGAAGTGGAGAGGAACGAGTCATAACAACAACAACAACCTATGAAACACGTGGAGGGATGTGCGTACCATGGTATGAAGATAATTTAAATACCATTGTCATAATAATATTAATAATGATAATAATAATAATAATACTTATAATAATACTACTAATAATAATGATAATAATAATAATCATCATAATAACAATAATGATAATAATGATAATAATAATGATAATAATAATAATAATAATGATAAAAATGATAATAATAATAATAATGATAATGATAATAATGATAATGATAATAATAGCAATGATAGTATAATAGTGATAATAATAATCATCAAAATAGTTATATAATAGAAATAGAGTCGAAATTACATTGACACTTTCAAGAAAGACTACAGCACCCAGAGACACCAAATTTGACACACATCATACACACATACATTCTCGTGATTTGTTAAACCCTGAATTCACCAAAGTAGTGGAAATGGGTAAATCCAATACAACAACAATAACAACAACAACAACGACAACAACAACAACAACATCAGGAATAAGATAAGCATAGCTGAAAATCAAAACCCAAAGCTATCCCTTCAATCATTACGGGGGTTTAAGACGCACACATGTCGCAACCAGCCGCACTTATCCAAATGAATTATGAGCATTAATAATTCATTAAAAATGTTACTTATTGTAAGGGCTTCATTAAAGTGAAGTGGAGAGGAACGAGTCATAACAACAACAATATAATAAGGTCTTGAAACATTGCTCTTTAATCGTTTTTGGACATTTTGGAGGTATATATCTTTTTAAGAATGCTAGATTAATGCTAAATTAACCTTATTATTGGTCAATTCACTGTAAAGCGGCAATTTTAATGGTTAGTGTCCTGTAAATCAAAGTTTATTATTGGTAAATGTATTGTATTGCGACCTTGTTATTTTTCAAAACTAAAATATGCACTTCTTGCACTGAGTCATTCTAATTTTCTAACATTGTACTAATTTATTTGTTTGATTATTGCAAGCAATGTTGCAATGGATCAGCTAATTAATGTTAGAATGTTAGAAAATTAGAATAACTCAGTACAAGAAGGGCATATTAAAAAACAACAACTTACTATGAATTTCAAATAAAAAAAAATATATTTGCCGTACAGGCAGGAAAGCTGTAACTGTTCTCAAAAGAAATATAATAAAATTATGTCATACTTTTTGTATTGCAATTCTTGGAATTTTATAATGTAATTCTTAGCAGGATATTGTCATACTCTGGAATGAAAAGTAACTGCTAGATCTCAATGACTAGAAATGGCTTCTTAGTTGATGGAATAAAAGAAAGAAAATTATTCTCCACTAGTTATGGAAATGTTCGAAAAATATAATCTCGCCGTCTTGCACAACTTTGGATTGCTTCTCATCTTCAGAAGAAGTTTCAGAAATCTACATCGTACGTTTATATATACATGTATACACACACACACACACACACACACACACACACACACACACACACACACACACAGACAGAGAATTTTATACTTGTATGTATACGGTACGACAGCTTTTTTCAATTCAATGTAACGTGGCTATTTATTGGTCAATTTGTTGTTATGTAAGTATTATTAGTTAATTTATCACAAATAGCAATAATAAATGAAACATAATTGTTGGTTAATTAAAAGTAATGTCATAACCGTTATTGTTATTGATCATATCACTGTAATGTAAGTTTTACTGGTAAAATCAAAGTAATGTCAGTGGTAAATGCAACGTCTCAACTAGCTTCTTCTTCACACCCGAATCGAGTAAAGTAAAATCTTAGCTGAGGCTGGGGAGCGGATAGCTAAGTGGGTAAAGCGCTAGCCTGCCACCCAAAGGTCCCTGGTTCTAATCCGCGCAGGCTTGAATTTGAAATTCACTTTGTCGGGTTCTTTCTGCTTCCTATCCTAAAATTACTAATGAAATACGGATGCCAAGTCTTATGAGAGACAGACTATATCTAGGCGGCCCCATGCGAATATAATACGCACGTAAAAGAACACATGGCTGTTGATAAGGCAGTCTTAGATAACCCTGAGATAATTTTAAGTAGTGGACATGGGTAAATTCACTATAACAACAAAAGCTGAGGACACATCGCCTTCCACTGGTGTCGGTGATGTCTATTTCTTGAGTTTTCTCGAGTGGAACTGTTATAATGTGCTAACTACTAATCACTAATCCACTGGTACTTCCAATGTTGTTCAAAGGCCAGCATAGATTTTTGACTACATTTACAGAAAATTGGTGGTGCAGTGTCGAACAAAATTGAATCTGGGCGGAAATAGAGATAGTTTTGCAAAATCATCGAATCATAAAAGTGGTTCTAATGAGAATGAAGATACGGATTCATTGAATCAACTTAATTCGTTTAAGTAAGACCGTTTTCTATTGTTACTTTAGCTACTATCAATTAAACTGATATAACGAGAATAAGATGCAGGCCAATTAATTTAATTAGCAAGCATTGCATTAAGGAAGTATTGACCAATATATCATTCACTAACGATTGCCACCACGCAATCTTATAGACACATGTTTCACATAAAAGGAATTGTTTTTTCTTTATAGATCTTCTCTCTATTGGGCCTTCGTTTGAAAGTGGTCAACTAAATCGTTCTTAGTTGTGACCCCATTGTAGGAATAATTGTGTTTGTTGGAGACTAGACTAGCTTATTATGAGGCAAACTGTATTCCTTATACCAGAACAATGCTATCGAATATTTAAAATATTATTACAAAAACTGAAGTAAAACATCAAAATCTAGGTCTGGCATTTCCTTGTAATGTTGCTTGGGTCTTTCCATAGCGTGTGGCCCAGCCATTACCATTAATAATAATAATAATAATAATAACAACAACAACAACGACAACGACAACGACAACAATGATGATAATGATGATAATGATGATAATGATGATAATGATGATGATGATGATGATGATGATGATGATGATGATGATGATTTTTCCTTTTTTTCTCTTTTTTTTTTAAATTCTTTTTATCTGAATTATTTTTCTAATTTTATACTCAATGATGATGATGTTAATGTAAATGATGCAGATGAAGTTAATGATATCAATAATGATAATGGTGGCGATATTTGATACTGACATGGGTTGTGTTGCAGGGAATTGAATATGATAATGATAATAAGACTGATATGGGTAGCAATATTGTTGATAATGATGATGTGCTGTAGTTAACGGTTTGAATAAAAAATAAGGTCTGTGTAGTCCGTGTGTTAGTAGTTGTACACATCATTTTCATCATTGCTAAATTTCCCCTAACACTTCTTAAAATAGAACTTGAGAGTCAATACACCTAAAAATGATATTATTTTGAGTATTTTCTAAAAATGAATACGTTTATAGCTAGTTTATTTATAGATCTAACAACACTTCTGAATATTGGCATTTATTTTGGAAAACGTCCATAAAATTGACATCATTTTCGAATCATAAAATAAAAGTTGGAATATCACTGTAGTGATGTGTAAGATTAATTTTGTTTTAATTCCTTATCCTCGAATCTTATCCTGATAAGCACCCACTGGTATCATGTCATTGAATTATTTCATGGGATAACTCACACGTACTAATTGGTCAATTTTTAACATGGGGGAACGCTTTCAGTACACGTATTTATCGTTTATGGTGACTAAATGAGTTTTTGGTTAAACACATGAAATATCTTATGGAAAAGACTGGATTGCCTTTCTGATGGTATAAATAAGCGGTAAAGTGAAATAGAGAGTGAATATGTTGGTAAGTACATAAATTCTATCTATCCCCAAACTCCCCATTGTCAATAAGATAAATATCAATTAACTTAAAATAACAAAAATAGTGAGGAAACCATAGGCCAGGCCAATAACAATGTTTTACAAAAAGGCGTTGACTATTTGAAATCGTTGAAGTCTCCATGCTGGCTGTGATAAGACACAATGAGATACGAGTTCTTCTCAATAAAACATATTTTTCTTGGAACTCATAGATCAGATTTCAACAGGTGACACACATTATGGTAAATGGGTAATGTTAATGATCCTTTCTCGCATTCAAAAATAAAAACATAACAGGACATAAAGAGATCTTCCAATGATTTTCTAACCTCCATAAAGTTGGTCTAATGAAGGATTTGAATGAGAGACCAAATCTGACCAGGAGGACTGCATTGCAACAGACATTCTCAATACTCCGTCTCAATTCGTAATTGTTTTGCATGATAAACTAGAAGAGCTGAATCCCTTTACACATGGAATTTATTCCATAAACAATTGGTATTGATTCAGTGAGAATGCTTTGTAGTTTTTTTTTCTAACAAGGTTCAGCATTGTAAAGGACTGTACTCTATACCATTGCTGTCCCTTCCTTAAATTTCATGGCCAGACCTGTCAATGTCATGTTTATTACATGACAGAAAACCAGTTGTCAGTCTCACTCACCAATAGAAGACCAGTTGTCAGTTTCACCGACCAATTGAAGTAGAAGGCACACAAAAAATACACAAATTAGAAGCGTTCCACAGACAGCATCGAGAGGAATCAATACAATTTCCCAAAAGAATTATCATGAATGAATCACTGTGCAGGTAAAGTGAAGCATTGCCTCTTTCAATAAATATTTGATAACAAATGACGTCCCATTGGCTGCCTTATTTAAAGTGACATTAACGCTCAAAATACCAGCCATATCCACAGAAATTCAAAAGATAATACGCTAAACCCACAAAGTCTGAGAAGATGTCAAGAAAAAACATTTGCAAATGAAAGCCAAATATCTAGATGACCATTGATTAAAGAAATAATCTGAGTTTATCTTATTTGTGGTTGATTTACTGATAAAAACATTGATTGATAAAAACATTAAATGGATAAAAACAGTAGTTAAAAGCATTCATTTTAATTGAATGATTAATTCATTCATTCAATGATTAATTGATGGATTTTTTAATGACGCTGATACCGACTCCCTTGTTAAACATTCATATGATTTATGTCTGTAAACTAATTCATTATCCAGTTATTTTATGCATGCTATAAAATAGTCTCAAGTGAACAGCAGTCATAATATAGAAGTCTAATACCTTAGCAAATGTCACAGGGGAACATTTTCAAAGATTAAGGTGATAATGATAATGACAAAAATATATTCCTAGCCTACATAGAAGTCTCCGATCCAATTGATGAAAAAATAATGATAATGACAATGATAAAGATAGTGATACAACATCACCTATGCTACCCTACTTCAAGCAATGTGGAGATGCCTTCAGAGAAAACCGGTAACAACCCTACTTATGCTAGTAAAACAAGATATAAAGTGTCTGAAAACTAACACAAAACTAAAAATGATAATGGTTTTATGATTTAAAGAGCTGAAATGAAACTTACTTTTTTACAAAACTTTGGAAATGGACGATGCTGTTGATTTGTCTCCAACTATTTAGCGTTAATAAGAATAGCCATTTACCAGGGTTCATACGGCAACCATGAAACAAAATTCAAGACTTTTTAAGACTGCAGACAAAAAATTCAAGACTACAAGTTGCAAAATGAAGGAACTACTACATCACCGAAAATAACGACAAAGTGACAGGATTTAAAACAGTCTATACATGTAGGTCTCTATCAGAGACCAATGTTTGACTGTGATTTGTGTGGCATCAGATCTCATGGCATTGGCGAGAAAAACCCATAAACGAGAGGACTGGCAGTTCTGTATGGTAGACTATACCATGAACGAAACTATCGAGTTAAGAAAACAAAATTGAACCTTTTTATTTTTCCACTTTTTTTTTACCAAGCCCACGCTGATGAAGTTGGGACAAATTCAAGACTTTTTCACGACATGGCCCTAGATTCTTTAAAAAGAGGCGATCTTTATGATTATTTCAAGTATTGAATTGCCTGCTAAAAATTCAAGACTTGCGTATGGACCATGTTTACACATAGAAGTTGGTGATCAAATTTAGAAAGTCATAATAATAAATGAATATACAAAGATTAAAAGAAGAGCGGCCCTATAGATTAGATAGACCTAATTATTGTAAACTTAAATTTGCAAAGACTTAAAAAAGCAGGAAACCTTCTGGGGTAAAATGGACCACCTTATAGGCTATCCACAAAATGATGGTTGTAGTGCTCAACTCTAAATAATGACCAAAATAAATTGGAAGATAATCCGGAGATATCACTACAAGTTAGAGATAAATACGACCAAAACCAATGGAAACTAAAATTTATCAACATAATCTTTAAATATGCAAATAACAATGCTTTTTCTTCTGAGCCACAATAAATATATTGATTTAACATGGTTCTTCTGAAAGCTACAATAAACTATATTGATTTAACATGGTTCTTCTGAAAACCACAATAAACTTTATTGATTTAACATGGTTCTTCTGAAAGCCACAATAAACTATATTATTGATTTAACATGGTTTGAACTGGAGATTCATCCAAAAGAAAATAAGGACTGAAATGAATTAGTCTTGAAAAGAGAACACTGGAGGAAGATGGAACTGTTGAAACGTACAAAAAATGTAAAGATATTAGAAACATCACAAACAATTAGACAAGATAATTTCAGATAAAAGACGAGCTAGGAAAAAGTTTTGCGCAAATACGGATACCAAAGTTTGATAAACTTTAAACCAAAACCATACTTTTTCTTGGTTGCTCTTAATTACATTTCAAAATCTGACAGCTGATATAGAAACTAATGAGATTTAACAGGAAATTGGTCTGATAGAAAACGTGAACTGAAATAAGTTAAGCCTTGAAAAAAGTAGGATAACAACTGGTGTAGAATGATACTATTCATATATACAACAATTTGATCTAAGTCATGACTATCTACTATTAATCAATTATACAGGAAAATCTTTATTTTATTTTATTATTGATCCACTAGATGGACAATTTTAGAGGACCAACAAGATAGAAACAGGTTTTAAAGTGACTAATGATGCCAAAATGTATTAGATTGTGAAAACTTTCAGGTAAATAATGTGCCTTCTATTATTATTATTATTACCTCTGAATCGCATTACACAATCCTATAATCCATAATAAAAATGGCTAAACTTGATTAAACAGATGAGTGATCCAAATGGTAATGTGAACTAAAATGAATCTAGACTTAGAGACGAGAACATCTGAAGGGAGATAGAACTACCCTGAACTATTCGTATACACAAAAATTAAATCAATCCATCACTTTAAACAATTTCATAAATCAAATAGGCTGGACACATTAATTTGAGAAATAAATGAGCTAGAAAAAAGTTTTAATCGACCAATAATGCTAAAATTCATCAAAAATAAAATAAAATAAACCGTTAACCAAAACTTTGTTATTTTTTATTTTTTTTTGTTGTATAACTTTTGTTCCAAATTCTACCCCAACATCTTAAAGCCATAATAAGATAACTATATTCATCAGGAAATTAAACCGGTCCCATAGAGATTGTGAACTGAAATGAATCAAGATTTAGCAATAGTGGAGAACATCTGGAGGAAGATAGGAATATCTATAGAGTCAAAATGAATTGAACTCTTCACAATTTTGATCTTTATTCTTCTATAGATTCTAAATCAAAAGTCATATGCTCAGATAAGAGTTACATCCACAAAAATATCTTTGTTATCTATTAGTAGGAGTATTGTGAACTTTGAACCATGTCTCTCTAGGTTTTTTCCTCTTCTTTTTTTGTCTTTGTGATTTTTGTGTGTTATTTTTTTAAAATAATATTGATTGAAATTATATTTGCTCATGAATTCATGTCAAGATGGTATACTGATATATTTATATGTTAAAATCAAACTAGTTTCCCATTGGAGACAAAAGTTTCATCATATTTCATTTTTATCTTATGTACTTCACTACATTGTCTGTTTAAGGATTTACCGCGTTTTTAACAGTGTTTTTAACTCATGACAGTAATACCGGCACTCAATAACGCTACATTTGTCATTTAACTGAAAGCGGAAGAAGTTGATTTGTTAACTTTATTTAAAGAAGAGAAAGGAGGAGGTAGAAATGACAAAGCTTTGCAAAGCCAACAACGTCACGGAATCTAGCTAGTGATCAAGGAGCAGTGCCGGCCTACTGCTCCGTAACTGCCAACTAAATTAGTGGGATGTTAATTTAGCAACTCTTTGACAATTCTACCAATAGGCCTAAATCTTAACTTAAGAACTAAAATTAATTTTTCAATAGAGAGGTAAGGAAAAAAATAATTCCAATAATTTTAATTTATTCAAAGCAGTTTTAGTGGAGAATCGCAGAAATTTGAATTTAAAAAAAAAAAAAAACACTATTCTAGAATCAGGATGACTACTGTAACATTATGCCTAAAACGACGCTAATTAGGACAGACAACTATTAGGAATAAGTAATTAGGGTTACTGAGCTTGTGTCTCCATGGCGAATAACTGTCGCTTGGAATAAAGTTTGCCATGGCTGATATTTTGAAACCAGAATCTATCGTGTATTTTTTCTGAGTTATAAACCTACATGTATAAATGCACAATTATATAAAGTTATAAACCTACATGTATAATACATAATTATATAAACAACACAATGTCCCGACCACGTAATGTGTACCCTTTTGTAACAGTGAATTGTAATGCCAAAAGAGCGAGGATTTTATGATAAACTTGACTTTGATTTTTTTAAAATTTAATTGTTGATGACTAGAATTCTTTATTACATCACTATTGTATAAGAGACACGGTTTATAAACATCTGTTATATGTTTTCTACGGTTTTTCTATTTCATTTATCTTTTCATTGTTTATCTACTGCTCTATTTATATATGTTCGAAGAATGAAAGCACATTGTGAAAATAACCAGCTATACTCAACTAATTACCAAATAGAGAAAAAATAAATGTTAAAAATGCATACACGAATTGAAAAAAATAGCATTCTTCCTCCAGAGTCACCTTACTTATAATAGTTTACTTAAAAAATAAAACAATGTAGATTGTTTAATCCTACCAAATTATGCATGAAAACTACAAAAAGACATGGATGATTGATTTCCCTCCACAAAATGTCTTCTAAAATGGTATATAGGCATTTCCTTCCTCAAAATGTCAACCTCTAAAAAGGTATAGAGACATTTACTTCCGCAAAATGTCAACTTCTAAAATGGTATAGGCAGGAAGAAGAAATAATCACTTATGGAAAGAACATCTAAAATTGAAGACCTGAACAAAGAGTGCAAAGATGGAAAGCACAAATCAAAACAGTTGAAATAAAAACAACCCTAAACTTTTTGAAAGGAAATACTCATCCAATAAAATGTTCTTTGAGGATTATGCTTCAAACAATAAACAAACCAAGTGATAATACAAGAAAGAATAAGAGTGAAAGAATAAGAGTGAGAGAGAGAGAGAAAGAGAAAGAGAGAAAAAGAGACAGATAGGTCAAACCCTTTCAATCGTGATTGGGTTTTAATGTCCTGCCAAGCTTGATTTACTTGACTAAAGGCCAATTGTTTCCTGGCCAACCGATTGAAAAGTTCCAGCTTAGGCACATTTCAATGTAGCCCTGCACAGCTGACAAGAACAATTTCAGGAATTGTCAAATCGTGCTGGGCAATAGAGAATAGTAAGATGGTAAGATGTGATTGAGAGAAAGCATTCTGTTATAATACTCAAAGAAATCATTTTAAGGATATAAACATTTTTTGGATATTGTAAGAATTAATTTATCTTTTGAATTCAATTTCTATCTTCCAAAACTTATCATCCGTAAAAATCGAGAAAATATAAAACTGCCATAAAAAAAAAAAATAATCTAAAAATCATATAAATTAAGTTACTATTTTTTTTTAAATATTTATTTTGACCGATTTCAGAAAAGAAGAGAAGACATTTGAATGTAGGAAAACACATTTAGACTCCGAATAACCACAACATGAAATGACATTTCATCGGAGTGAGTTGTACATGCCCAAAGAATTCCAAAATAAACTCATAAAATATCAAATACATATTCCATTGATATGCGCTACACTGGTACTGTTCTCTATGGTCATTTATGATTATTTTTTAAATCTAAAATGTATTTGACTTTCCTAAAACATCTGCCCATTATGAACAAAGAGAATGATGAAATAATCCAAAGAAACCATCTTTGCTGTAACAAATTAGAGTTTAAAACACGTACATACATGAAAGAAACAGTGTCATCTTCCTCCAGAGACTCTTTGCTAATGACAGTTTATTATTTAA
>JASKDV010204884.1:0-10647 GCA_032466395.1 Aegires albopunctatus
TAATAATAGTAATAATAATAATAATAATAATAATAATAATAATAATAATAATAATAATAATAATAATAATAATAATATTTAGTTAGTTGTTGAAACCAATCAGATTTATTCTTTCCAGATGCACGATGGGAACTATGCTTGCTGTCATCTGTGAAACTTACTAACACCGAACTCCAGGTGACGACCTGTAACATATCTGAATGGGCGTGTCCGCTAGACTTTGACGAAACAACAGCGTCTCTCCTTGTCATACCTGTCATCTCTCTATTGAAGAAAATTCAGGATCTTGAACTCACCAACGAGGAAGCGGTGGTAGTTTCTGCCATAGTTCTCATGGCACCAGGTATGATATAGATGAAATTATGAATGACGTATTCAAATCGAAGTTAGGTCTCAAATTTTCCTCAAAGGTCAAAATACGAGCATATTATCTCATCCCTCCCATCCATCCATTAAACAAGTCCACAAACCATTTCCTTACGAGGATCAAATCATTAGCTTAGTGGAACTGAGGTAACGATGTTTAGACAACGATTAAACTGTTGAGTTAGAGGGTAGATCTACATTCTTGGAGAATTCTGCAATAAAATAATGTTTAATCCAAGATCATATAGCATCAATAGTTCGACTATCAGGGCCACAGTGATCATTAAAAATATTGACATATTATATATATAAAAAAACAAAAAACTTGCCTTTTCGATAAAGGTTGTAAGCTTAATATACACTCAACGGCAAAAGAAAGTTTACACTTTTGGATCTGCTTTCATGTGTCACTGGTTAAAGCAACCCCATTTTGTTATATATCATTAATTATTTAAAGTTAAAGAGTTGTGTAATTCAGAATAGAAATCTAAAGTCAAGCAATGCGTGTAGTATTTGCACACATTTATTTAATTTAAATCAAATGCAAAAAAGCGACTTGGCAAAATATGAGGAAGACCTATTTAGAACTAATAATTCACTTGGTTGATTAGCCAAGTTTATTCTTTGGTTTAATCATTTCAATCCATGGTGTAAGTTGTATCATTGTTGATATATAGAAGGTTCTCAGACTTGCGCGCCATCTGAAAGAATCATCTAACTTTTTCTTTAGGTCTTGCCATTTCTACATGTTTACACCTTTAAGCACACTAAACAGGTTTTGAGGGAGTATGTGCTTCCCTATGTAACACTGAACAATAAACTCAGTTTTGTGCAAGGGACAATGATTCCGGACAGGACATGAAATCACTACCATAGACTGGCCATTCGTCAGTCCTGATGGGAACCCCAATGGAGCATGTATGGAGATACATGACAATTGGAATGAAAGTAAAAAGATGGTGCTAATAAATTTGATAATGACAATGAACTTTTCCAAACATTGCTCGGGATCTGGGATAACATTCCTGTGAACTTTGCGGAAAGGCTGACTTTATCTATGAGGCAAGCACACCAAATAATACTGATTTTTTCCAAGTGACAAATTTGAAGACATTCATTTAAACCCTGATTTTAACAACATCAAGATTTTTTGTATTAAACGTTATATTCCATCAAACATTTCAAGTAATTCCCTTCAATTTGACGTATCAAAAGATTCAAGCGCATGTGGGTGATAAGCAAAGCCGTTAAAAAGTGTAAACTTTCTTTTGCCGATGACTGTATAACTTAAATCAGGTATTAGGCGTACGAAAGTTATTGAACATTAATAATTTTTGGTTTCGTTGTGAATTACCAGGTTTACCACAACATGAAATTTCATGCACTGTTAAACTGACTCAGTATTAAACATTTCTCACCATTCATTCCCCATTGGCCAGATCGACCAGAGCACACGGACTCCCCTTTGATCCGATGCATTTATTCACATTTGGTTGACATTTTAATTGAACTTTTAAAACGAAACCACAATAATCCGATGATAACCTTTGCCAAACTCATTGGTTATCTGACGGAATCAAGAAGCAAGGAATTGATAGGAAGCACTTTGTTTAGGGAGCGTATGCAAAACTACATGATATCTGAACTTGAAGACAAGCCACTGCTACAAGAAATGGTGTCAGGCATTTATATTGATCCAGAACCAAAAGATGGCTGCTTTGATTATACTACTTCGTATTGATCAAAGACATTAAAGTGAAACAAAGAAACCGAGCCGGTTACTTGATTAAACACAGTATTCTGTGAATAGTACTGACGATTTTAAAGGAAATGTTTTGATGTAAATCAATACAATATTGAACTATAAGGTGTTTATATAATGATTTTGTAATGTTGTTTTGTATTTACTCGTTTGTCTTTGTTTTAAATGTTTTTTTTCTTTTATCGGCAATGTCAAATAGACACCCTTTCTATCCCCATAATCAAGTCCCCAGTGAATCATCCGTCTAGTTCATTGTTGGTGTCATTGAAGGTACCTTTCCCTTCTTCTGATAACATTGAAATATATTTATTTTAAAACATAAAATTCAACAATGAGACTCAACCTGTTGGTCCTGTCTCGAAAGTTCATATTTTTAAAGAAAATCAAAATTCAAAACCATGTTTTCACTTTTGTCAATTTTGAGTCTCACTGTGAAATTGCATTAAGGGTAAATTATAATAAAGGAAGACGACTCTCATGTTTTATGTCAGCCAAAGATAGCAAAGATTTGGAATATGCATGCGCGTAGCGCTTGTAAAACGGCTATATGAAATAAGAAAAATAGCCTTTTGGTTAAGTATTGGAGTACAAGCTTTTTTTCAATTTTTATCTTTATTTAATCTATTTTCACCATTTTAAGAAAAGCCATTCTAAACATTGCAGTTATACTACATGGTCTCAAATGATTTATATTTATGTTCCGTAGCCTAATTCAGCTTCCAGGTGAAAATAAATTGAAAAGGGAATTTTTTTATAAAGCCGACGCAAATCTAAGTTAATTTAGGCTACAACGCCAAATAATCACCTCTATTCTATTTTGACGCACATCTAAAACAACCTTCGGCCCGAAACAATCTTAACGTCAGCAAAAGAACACAGAAAACAAAAGGCAACAATTTGAAATAAATTCCGAAAAGAAAGAAATATTTCAACCTTCCAAAAAATAAATAAATGCAAAAACATGAACAAGAACAACAATACAAAAAACGGCAATTAAACAACACTAAAGCGTCAAACATACTTAAATAATAATATATCATCTTAACCTCAGTGCTCTTCGTTTTCATTATCTACAGAACTGTGACTGTTGTATATTAGGCCGATGGATAATGGCACATTGAAACAGAAAAATCTAAAAATTAAAAATCTATTTCCTATTTAATTAATGATATATCCTAGACTTTATGAATTTCACTCACGATAACTGGTGTCATTAAGCGAAGTAAGGCTACGAATAACTGATTTGCAAGCACATGCATACTTTTCAGACTTTTACTGGACCAGTCTGCCACGATGGGAGCGTCCTTCATTATTGCTGTTGTTGTTATTGAATTTTACCAATGTCCACTACTTTGGTGATATCAGGGTTATCCTAGACTGCTTATTAAACAGCCAAAGGTATTTTTACATGCGTACATTATACACATGGGACCTCCGATATTATAGTACGTCTCCGATAGGACTTGGCACTCTATATCCTAGCAACTTAAGGATAAGGGGACAGAAGGAAACCCGAAATTTTTTGGATTTCAAATTCACGCCTGCACGGGTTTGAACCAGGGACCTTTGGCATGGTAGTCGAGCGCCTTAACCACAGAGCTATCCGCTTCCCCCATTATTGCTCACGATAAAAGTGTTATTAATGTCTTAAGACTGCATTTCCATGAGGCAGAGAAAAGACGAGCGTAAAAAAGATGCCATTCATAAAATACGCGCAATGGAGACCGCTTTCTATATTACATTTCCTTCGGGTGTTCCCATGGCTGAAAAAGTCTGCCTCGAATTTCGTATTAACCAGCAATTGACATTCAGCTTTCAAGAAGAACATTGTCTCTCTTTGGGAAATCTTGATGTGGAGACAAACGAATGTAATTGATGTAATGGATAATCGAAAAGTTCTCAAACAATACGGAGTTGGTAGGTATAAAGGTGGTTTGAAGAAATCAATTTTATAGATTAAAATATGTAAATGAACAAATTACAGGTCATCAAAACAATTCATTTCATACCAATTAATTCATTTCATTCAGAAACTCGAGCAACTGATAACTGAATGAAACATTTTTAATCGATGGCATTTCTCCTTGGAAACTCTGAATTTCTATTCTGCGGCCTTATACCACTCATGATGAATTTACTTCACCAAATTATTCGAATTCCACCATATAATGTGTAATCTTCAAAGGTGAATAGTCAATTTCATCAGGTGGCAAAATTCATATGAAATTATTTTTTTGCTTGTCGTGTTTCTTTTTTTCAACTTTAAGTAACAATTTATAGGGTTGATAGTCGCAGTATTTCTTTACAGATAAAAAAAAAAAAAAAGAAAGAAAGAAGTAGAAATGTCTTACTAACTTTTCTCATCCCTGGCTGCTCGAACTTGTTTTTTAAATGTAGTTATTGTTAGGTGGTAAAAGGAAATGAAAATGAAATCCATATGGTCGTTTTCTAAGGTAAGCATTACGTTTGGTGAAATATTATATTAAAGTCATTCATCTATTTTTACCTGATCTAGAATAAATAAGATACATTATATTCCTTTATTATATCTTTGGTAATGTAGGCGTTACGTACACACTAAATTTAAAGGGAATTTGTTTCTTTTTAAAGTTCTAACTACTTCTATAATATCAATCAGAGGAAATCGTCCAAACTTATAATAATTACTCACTCATGATTTGTCTATAGCTAAAATTAGTGGCAATAATGTATTGGAAGTCTATTTCAAAACGATGAATCCCCGGAAACTAGACAGTCAAACGGAACCACAACGTATCAGCAGAAGAAGAATATTATACTTGCGGAAATTAAGAATTGGAGACGTGTCGAGAACAATATCGAAATACCAATTGTTAAAACAGAATCATTCTTATTTTTGTTATCTTCCACATTATGTAAGTCGAGATTTCATGATTTCCGGTAGATATGAAACCAAAATTTGTCTCAATTATTATTGCTAATTTATCACAATCACAGTTGAGTTAATAGATTTCGTTGTTTCCGGTAAATATGATTCAAAACTTATCTCAATTATTATTGCTATTTTAATACAGTCATAGTTGATAGGCAACCCACAAAGTTTGGCATACAATATTTTCGTATATCAACACCATTCTGAAAGTCAGTTTTTGCCGCTAAAATCTAAAAATAAGCAGTTTCAATTTTTTTAAAATATGCTTGTCAATAACGGCAAAATATCAGCCCCCCCCCCCCCCTCCCCCCACCCCCTGCATTATGTAAGCACTCTATTTGCATTCCTATTGACTTCAAAGAAATTAGATTATCTAAGATAAGATAAGTTAAGATAGATAAAGAATTATGAACGCAAGTAGAAGCTATATCAAAAGATTTGTCAGTGTCCCGTTACATGAATCACTGGTCATAAAATCAAAGAATTGTCATAAGATTTCACCTATTCATCAAACATGTATTTCAATGCATGGAGATCTTTATCTATGGCAATTTTTGTTTCAAATCTGAGACTATTCCATAGTTTTGTCGTTCGAAAAATAAAATGAATGAATTGTGTCTGATTAGAGTAGAACTTCCCCTGGTATAAATTTTAAAGCTGTCATCCCGAGCAAATGTTATATGAGAGTATTCAAAGAAGCTTCTTTTGTCAATGTTAAAAATACGATGAGCGAATTTATATAGTTGAATCAAATCACCCCTTATTCTACGGTATTTTATAGACGGAAGCTTCACAAATTGTAATCGATCTACATGAGACACGTACTCCAACAGGGGCGATTCTGGCCTTTGACAGGTACTCGGGATCACTTACATCTCTGACTCGTAACTCCTCCAACCACCTCCATTCACAGTCATTTACACCCCCACCCCAATCCCCAACTACCTTATACTAAGATTACCAACTCGTAACGCTACTTCTTATTATTACTTCAAACAAACAACCACCATTCTTTGGTTACCTTAAATAAGAAACCCCATCCCCTTACACACACATTTAGGATACTAGGCCGCATGTAAACCTACCTTGGATGTTCTTTCTAAGTTTTGATTTTGGATAGATATTTGATTTGTAGTTCTAAAAGTCTAGACTGAGATTGCCAGACCTGTCTCACCTAGCATTGATTTGTTGTTGTTGTTTTGTTGTTGTTGTTGTTGTTTTGTTGTTGTTGTTGTTTTGTTGGGGTTTTTTTTGTTTTGTTTTTTTTGTTGTGTTTTTTATAGTTGAATCACCCCTCTCCTTTCCATGTTCCTTGGTGACATCAGGTGTTTGAGAAATTCATACTTAGGCTAGATAATATCTAGGTCTCCGCCCTTCGTTCAATATTAAAGTTCTCCGCAAGTTGGTCACAATTTGTATAGATCCAACTAGCTTTGGAATAAAAACACCGTTGTATACTTTGATAAGATAAGGGCGGGAAAAAACAAAACAAAAACAACAACACACGATTAGATAAGCTATTTCAATAGGCGTAATTCTCACTCGGGAGTCTCCAGTGGCACCATGGTCGAGCGGTTAGCGAGTTTTGCTTTCAGTCGAAAGACTGTGAGATTGATTCCCGCTGGCGCTTGGTCTGACGTCCAGATCCTGGGAAGGTCTCTTTAACGCATTTTCCTCATCGCACTCAAGTGTAAAAAGGGTACACGGGGGCTTGCTGAGTGGATGGTGGCATTGCACAGTAACCCGGGAATCCCGATTTGAGCCCCACTTCGGCATTTTATTTTTACCTTGGTCAGTTCAAACGTTAAATCCGTTTTATTTTACGGCTGCGAAACATGGAATCTTACTCCAAAAAATCACCAAAAGAGATTGCAAAGTTTCATTAATGCATGCCTACGTAAGATGATGCACGTAAGATGGCCAGATACAAACCCGAACGTAGAGCTGTGGAATAAAACGGGGTAAAGGCCAATTGAAGAAGAAATCAACGAAGATGGAGATGGATAATTCACTTGTGGGGCCTATCATGGAAGGAAGCTACGATCGTATCCCGTGACAGAAGTAAATGGAGAGCTGTTGTTCGTGGCCTATATCCTGATCAAATATGAAAGAGCAATGATGATCGTGATGATGATAATTCCCCACCAATTTCCCACCTGCGGAGCTGCACTGCGGCTGACGCCTGGAGTATGTCGGTCTTTCCTCGGCATCGATCCAGAAGAACAATTTTCCCTTGGATAGATAACGGGAATTTTATTTTATTTTATTAATACAGTTTCCTCGAAAAAATAATAGTGTCACATTTTCTCCTGAATAAAAGTTAAAAAATACAACCAACAGGTAAACAAACATCGAAACAAAAAAGCGATGCTCGCCTTACAATAAGTTGTGTTATACCTATTTCATTTCCAGAAATCAACGGAAAGGTATTATAAATAAGTATACAGTATTAACTATACGTTGGAGGATTTTGAATAAATTTTGATACTTGATAGGACATTTGCCGATCAGATGGTATATATTTCAACCAGCAATAAGCATCAGTGTGTCATAGCTTACCATTTTCCCGGAAATGTTACCGGGTACAGGAAACAAAAAGAATGCCACGAACCAGAGCGAGAGAAAGGCCCGGCATAAGGTGGATCGATGGAGTTGAAGACACAATGAGGACCTGTGCAACATCTCTCTGTCAAAAACAGCACACCTCAGGCTTAAAAGAGAAAATTGCAGCTCCCCTCGACGTTGGGTGGCACTTAGGGAAGGAAAATGTAAGTAAGTACAGGAAATAAATCAAGGGACAAAACTATCAATCGTTAAATTTATAATTAATTCCACCCCATTATTTCTATTACATTATATCTATATTTTTTCGAATTAATACCAATAGTGCCATTCACAAGTGAAGTTATTTTTGTTTTGTTGTGATTTAATCATTTACTTGTATCTAGTTGCGTCCCGCTACAACACTCCCAATAGTACTTAACAACGATGTATCAAAATTAAATACATGTAACACAATATCCCCTCGACTGAAATCTGAAAGAGATCTGAAATACCTAACACATTTGGCTAACAACCGTCGGAGATGGAAACTACTAACAAAGAGCATATCAAAAGCTGCCGAGGGATCCCGGTCGGACGACTAGGAAGCGAAAGGCCAAAAGTCAATCAAGTCAGTTGCGTCTCGATTTTTATTCACTGGTTGAGGATCCCATAAACTGCCTGGATTATTGGAAAGAAAGGTCACAAAAGTTTAATCGTTTTGCTTAGTCATTGCTTAGAGATGATTATTTCAATAGGTTTGCACATGGGTGTCTCCAGTCAGCCTATGACTATTAACTCCGGAACTTTGAAACTTTAGTTGTTCTAACGTGAATGCCGATGTGCAAGGTTTCAACGCTTTATAATAATAATATTAATAATAATAATATACACATTTGAGAGTTGTATGTTGCAGGAATAGTAATCCAATCCTCAGAGATGCAGCTTCATAAAAGTTAAATTGATGGTGATGGTTGGAGGGGTATTTAGCTTTTGTTCTTGACTTTGTCAGTGACAAGAGTTTGTATTTTTAAAATAAATATTGCATTATAATTGTGATTATAACATGAACTTAAGTGTTGTTTATTGACACTGACAATTGCATTTTACAACAAGAATTTTAAAACCAGATCACAAGCAATGGAAAAGCATTAAAAATTTCAGTATAATATTTTGTGTGGTACCTAGCCGCCAGTAGACATTCTTGCACTCGTCATCGCATCAATTTTGTCAGTGTACGCTACCTTTTTGAGGAACAGCCGTATATTCCTTTTGTAAAGGTCTTTGGAGTTCTTCCACAGTTCAACTAATCCCGCAAATGCTTAATGGGGGACATATCTGGAGAGAAAACTGGCTACTTCACTTCTTCAAAACATTGCTGATATATAAATGGAAAGAATCATCTTGCAATTGGTCGCATAAGGCCAACTGTTATTGGTTTATTGTAATACCATTGCAAACCACTTAGCAAAAGGCATTGTAGAATAAAACCTAGCCTTTCACAAGCTATGAGTCCCACTTAGAAGACAATATCAACTGAATAGAGGAGACAGTTTAGGAGAGAGAAGAACAGGGAGAATGAAAACTAATCACTACACAGATCAAAACTTAACCCACAACACTATTCAGAGAATTCACATATTATGACAACCACCACAATAATCAGGATAATATGGCAACACCAGGTCACCAATAAGAGAATCCTGGAGATAACTGATGCAGAAAACGTAAGTAGTGAGGTGAGAAGAAGATGGTCATGGATAGAGTACATACTAAGGAAACATATCAGTAGTGACTGTGATGTGGCCGTGTTGGAGACCAGAAGGAAGGAAGGGGAGGAAGAGGATGCTCAAAAACAACATGGCGCAGGATGGTGGAGAACAAAAGGAATGAAAAGGGACGTCCTTCTGTGAGAGGACCATGTCCGTGCCTTATGTGCCTACTGGCACGTAGGGGATTAAGGTTAAGGTAAGGATTGCAAACCGCCATAAGCAAGGACTTCACGTTGTGTGACCTTGGCCTTCCCATAATGTTGACTTGTACATACACTTAGTAGGAGGAACAGCTCTTCGGAAAAAAAAGTGCTCACTTATACAGCGCACATTGCCAAGGAACCCGAACCTCTAAATGCTTTACAATGACTTTTCACTTCCCCTGGTAAGCAGGAATGCAATATTTGGACAAGGACAACTCTGTCCTAAAGGCTAGTAACTCATTCACACCTGAGTTATGAGGTAGAGGAGGTAAAGTGTCTTACCTAAAGACACACAATGACCCGTGGTAATCTAGAAAATTTGCGTGATACGATCCCACCAAGTCACCCAGCTGACTAGTGTCGGTGAGTCGAGCTGCTCGAGTTTCTAGTGTTTGAGCTGTTTTAAGTTATCCTGACCCTAATGAGGTTTATAATGAGCATGGTCCATTTGAATGAAAAGCAGGAATCAATTCAAAATCAATTCAAAATGTTATTTAAAGTCCATTTTGATACACATTATACAGCATGCATAGAAGAAAAAAAGAAGATAAACGAAATGAAAATTGACTTTGGACTGACATAAAATTCTAAAGACTAATTAAGCTGGCTATCCATATGCCCGAAAAACCATGCGAATTTCGCATGTGGCGGAAAAAAGAGCCCTCTTCCATATAACCGAAATTCGCATCGACCATTTCTGATTGAACTATGGCACCGGTACTGTTATAGCAAGCACTCTACGTTGAAAACGAGAGAATATTGCTGTTAGAACGAAAACAGAAAAGTGGAAAGAGGAAGCATCGATTTTGGGTGAGCAGTATTTTACAGTTAAGACAGCAGCATGGTGCTTATGCCTACCTTGTGAAAGAGCTTGGTTTTGATGGAGATCTCTTCAAGAAATATATGCGACTATCAAGGGACATCGTCAAACATGGCGTCAATCGAGAAGTGATATGCCCAAGAGAACGTTTGTCGATATGCATCAGGTATGTAGACCCACAGACTAACCAGACACGACAAGAGGCACTTCGGAATGACTACGGAATCACTCGGCAATCTTCGGGCAGCCATCTTGGATGAGTTGTAAACAAA
>JASKDV010204906.1:0-10646 GCA_032466395.1 Aegires albopunctatus
GCTGTTTACAAGGCAGTCTAGGAAAACCCTGATATCACCAAAGTAGTGGACATGGGTAAAATTCAATACAACAACTACTACAACTACCACTTCTACTACTACTACTAATAATAATAATAATGCGATGGATGATGACAATGGTGAGTTTTATACATATAACATAATATCATGATAAATCTATCACTGCCTAACCTGGCCTGAGATTTTTATATTTCTTCTATTCAAACTACATGTGATCAATGTGCAGTATAACAATGTGTTGATTGTCAAAGTACCTTAATCCAACAATACTTACATCCCACAAAGTAGACCTCAATGCATGTCTCCAAAACAGTTGCCATATGCTGGAGGGAGGCCAGGCAGTTACTGGCAGTTTTGATGCAAGGCTCCAGAAGCAGGCTCTGAGGTGACGAGTGGAACCAACCAGCCACTGATGACAAGATCAACTCAAGCCAGGGCCCCTCTGGATTACTGTTGTTGAGGAGTCCCAGGACTTCCTTTAGCATTCCTGCTGATTCTTCTTTCTGATCTTCCACAGTTGGTACTGTAATGAAAACATGGGTAGACTTGGGTATGAACAAAATAAAAACCTTTTTCTTAAAATGTAGAAACTACTTATGGCAACATATATGCTCTTTTAACTTTACATCGGAGAAGTGTATTTTGCTCCATAATCCTTCCTGATCTTTTGAGGTGGATACAGAGGGGCATGCTTATGAATCATACTTCATTTTAGCATACTGTCAATATCTGATTTTGCCCTACTCTAGTTCACCAATTATAGAACTGAAAGCAGTGAGCAAATTGCTTGTAAAGAGCCACCTTTTCATTTTAAATAGATTGAACATCAAACTAGAGTGTATCCCACTTTATCAAAGATGAAACAGAAATGTAGGGTCATAAAAGCCACATGGATAAAGTTGGTCTCTAATGATTCTGAGTAAGCCAATATGGCCATGCAAGTACAAAGACTGCCTATGCCTGCCCTAACTTTATCAACCTCTATTTTAAACCTGGGCAGGGGAAGGAGAATTTGATTTAAGAGTCTTTCCAACAAAACCCAACATGGAGAGTCTCAGCAAGAGAAAAAACCCAACAACCTCAAGATATCTGAAGCCTGACAGATGAATTATTTGCTGTGATATACTAAATTTCGTTCTTTAAACTTCATTTACCTGACATCTCTACCGCTTCAATGGCAGACAACAAATTAATAATGGCTGTCCTGACGCCCTCCTCTGAGGTTTCCTTAATGTAGGTCACTTGACAAAGGAGCTGTGTGATGCAATGGATGTAGGTCAGCCTCTTGGTTGAAACCACACCATGATAGACTGCATCTGGGGTGAAACCTGACATCTGTTTAAGGATGCTGGAAATTTAAACAAAATGAGTATCTAGAAACTTAAAGAGGTCATGAGTGGAGTCAGCTTTTAGGGTTTGTTTGTTTTGTTTCCTTTTTTTTTCTTTTTTTTTTTCCAAATTATATTCTATGTTTTCTCATTTGTTTGATAGTCTGGATGGTTAGCTATAAACATTGCCCACCATGAAAGCAGGAGTCATACCCTGGCTTCACTGTATAGAGCAGTAAATGCAACACTTAACTAAATTGCAAGCTTGACATGACACTATAATTTTATAACTGTAGCCTTTGCTTGGGTTACCGTTGATATCCATTCCATATCTGAGTGGGGAATTTGATCAGGGCCTATTTTTTATTATATATTAATCTAGCTTTTAATATTAGCTTTTGTTTATTATTTCATATATGTTTTTAGATCCAGCTTTAGTTCATTCTTATGTTGTCTGTGTTTGTTCTTGAAACAAGATTTTACAACCGAAACCTCGTTGCTAGTCTGTCTTGTCTTTTAATGTTGGGGTTTTATGATACTGTCATTTTTGCTTAGGATAAAATGAGTGCTACTTCCTATCGGAGATAGACTGTAATATCTAAGAGTTTCCATGTGCATGTAAAAGAATTAGAAAAAAGGCATGTGTAAGGCGGTCCTGTAAATCCATGAGATCAACAAAGAAGTAGAAATGAGTAAATTTAATACAATAACAAAAACAATTATTATATCATAACTAGAGTTGCTAAGTACAAAGTAGAAGATGTCCATGATCTACTGCTTAACAGAAGAGAACTCAAATAGAAAAAAATAATAATGTACTTTTCTATGTAATGTCAGCCAAAAAAATAAAATAAAGACTCACGCCAAACCACTGGCAAGAGGTGATGACCTTGCAGCTAAAACACATTTGGGGTCGGGATGTTGCAAAAACCAACTGGACACGCAGGAGAATCCCTCATGGGACATTAGCGTCCAATCAAATGTCTCAGCTTGGGTAAGTAGACGTTGAATGTTTTCATCCTATAGAAAGATAGCGTTGGACACAAGGTATAATAAATGTTTAGGCTGAATATGCAAATGCACGTGGGTCTCTGTGAATATACAGCCAGGTCTCTCTAATCCGAACATATCTGACCATGGATGCAGCCTGTTGTGCTGCGCCAGGGCAGTGGAAATTCAGGAAATGTGGTTGCCCAGGCATACTTCCTTCCCCTCATATCTAGACTTCTCCTGCTTACCCACAGGAGAGACAGTGTCAATATGTCTAAGTAGGAGAAATTTGTAGGGGTGTTTCTCTACATTACACCATGGTAGGAATTAAATCAAATTTAAATTAATTTTATTAAATGCATATATATTGTATTTTGAATGACTCAGCGACTCAGAGGGGTGGGCATACATCGAGGATATGTGCTGCTATGTGTTTGTGATGGATATTTTTTTATCCACAATTAAGTTAAGTAAAGGTTAGTTGCTGTTCTGTTCTTTTGTAGACAAACAATAAAGAATGCCTTAAAATCAAATCAAATGTAGGCTTTTTTCTCTCCAAATTTTTGACATCTAAATATGAATTCTTCATTTTAAAACCTTTCAGAAAACATACAGTTTTATAGGTCCATCTTCTTCCAATCTATCTTTTTTAAACTTGTCGTCACTGCCTGACTGTCACATCCGGTGATGCTCCTAGCTTTTCTTGATTTAACTTAGATTAAACATCTACTTGACATCTCCACACTTCATAGGCACACTATTGCTACTACCAGCATTTAGGTATCTATATTACCTGAGACCAATAGGAATCTATAAAGGTCTGAATGAGCACCACACCCAAGGCTGTCTTCATGCGGGATGCCACTTCTGGGGATGTTTGAGTGATATGGAAACCGATGACTTCTTTCCAATGGATAAAGGGCAAGACATGAGCAACCATAGCAAAACAACAAGGAGCTGAAACTTCTTTGACCTGCGAAAATATATTGAATGAAAAAGGCCTGCATTTAAACATATTCTGTACTGCGGCAGGTTTGATTTTTAAACTACAAAAATCCTAATCTTATTTAACAGATAAAACTGAATTATTTCACTATTCGGAGCGTGAAAGTATACTTAATCGACTGATTAGTGACTAGTCAAATTTATTCACAGCAACGATTAAGGCACATCTACCTATGAAGAATCTTTGATTGCCAATTTATTTGCAAAAAGAAAATAAGGCTTAAAATTTGGGCAGAAATGTTACTAGATTAATCAACTGGATTTGATGGTATCCTAATAAAAAGATGAGAGAGAAAGTTTAATGATATTAAATAAAGCATATGAGCTCAATATATAGTTTTTCACCATTATGAAATTTAAAAAATCAATGACTTTTAATAAAACTTAATAGAAAAAAAATAGTAGTTTTATAAAGCACATTGCCACTAAATGTGCTCAATGTGCTTTACAGAGATTCTCTGACAGGCCGATACATTCCAGAATTTTTCACAACTCCCTAGAAAGCATACAAAGGTAAGTATTAATGAGAGGTGCTTCTCTCTTGCATACTGACAAGATCCGACTCTAGCCATGGCCCTTTTATACCTATATACAGCGAGGAAAATGTGTGAAAAAATACTTTCCATAGGACTCTTCATCATACCCTATTGTAAATTGAACTTTGGTTAAAAAAAAACAAAACAAAAAACAAAACAAAAAAAAACAACCACTTATTCATCCCCGAAGGGAAAATTGTCTCTTTGGTATTTACCGTCACCGAGCATCAGCCGTAAGAACAGCGCCGCAAACGTAGGCAATTCGTATAAATAACCTTGCCCAAGAGTTAAACACGGTGTCTCCAATGAGATGCTCCAATAATGATCTTTCGATCATCAGCCCAAAAATCTACCTCAAGACGTAGCCACAAACTGTCTCCAAATATTAAATAACACACTAAATATCTCAAGAGTTAATTGCAAGGAAAGACATGACTCACCTTTGTCATAACTTCAAGTAAAGTAACATCGGGACGGAGTTGGTCCCATGGCAATGATTTCATCTGTGTGACATATATGTCGACCATGTAATTTGGAGTAACCCTGGTGCTGAAGGAAGTCATGTAGTGCATTAGAAGAAGAGAAAATATTCCACTGGCATTTTCTGGGTATTTACCTGTATTAAGAAAGCGGATAGATTTCATCAGGACTATTTCACAACTTTTGAGGATATTTTGTGAAGAGTCAATAAATAATGCAACAAAAAATGATTTTTGAACTTATGCGGAGTCATGCAGGAATACACTAACTGACTCATAAACCTAATGTGGAGCCTCTAAAAAACATAGTAACATATTTGTCAAGTAATTCAATGATGCAAAGAGCGGAATCAAGAGAAACATTTCTTAAGGAAGTTGAGATATAACAGACAAGTACTAGAATATCTTGAAGTTGATATTTTTTTTTTTAAGTAGACCCTACTTAATTTTAACGTATAAAATTGTTTACACTAACTTACAAGTTTAAAAATGAAGGACCATCTAGAAATTAAGATAAAATGCATTCCCATTCGGACTTGCTTGTTGTTGCTTACTGAATGGAGGCAATGACTAGATCTTTCTTTGAGGAGGACTAGCTCCTCCAAAATTGCTGATCTGATATTTACGGAAATTTATAGAGATTTACAGTTAAGACTTATGAAGATTTACTGGCAAAAAAAAAAAAAATTATGTAAGTCCGTAAACTTACGGAGAATTGGTAACCCTGAATGATTGGATTCTCCTTACTAACAATGCAGCTGCTTGACCAAGAGTCATGAATTTTGGTGCTAATAAGTCTACTTTGAACACTAACTCTATAACAAGATATATCTTTTTCAGCACTACAACTTCATGCATATCAAAGGATAAGCAATTACAATTCGGAACAAGACTTTTGTGCTGCAATAAATTGATAAGATGACTTAAATACAGTTGAGAGTTTAAAAAACAGGTACTTAATCCAAGTAGCTATTAAAACTATAAGTGTCGGAAAATTGGATGGGAATACTTACTACTGATGTGCTGGTATTCAAAGCTGATACAACTAACAAAAGTAGATACGACACTGCTGGCAGCCACATTGTCTGCTTCCACCCATGGAGCATTGATGGTATTACCAGGATTGACGCAAATTGGTTGAATCCATGGGGCAAATACATTAATCAGGGGCTTCCAGAGCATTTCCATCACTGAAAGAGAATAGAAATAATATAAGCATAATATCTACTTTGAAAAAATTGAAAAAAGTTAATGAATTTTCTTTCATTAATCATTAAAGTGTATTTGAAGATCACTAAAGCATATCTGCTATATTTCTAACATTTAAGATATTCATGAAGGACAATAATTATTACTGGTTAAAATTTATAAACATGGAAAAAAAAAATAATCCCTAAAGAATTAAAAAGCTCCAACCAAAAATAAATAAACATATAAATAAATAAAGTAATATTTGAAGAGAAATAACAGTTCCGAGCTAAAGGACAAACCTTGATAAGGATTAAATGAGTCTGAGCTGTTGATAATCTTGGTTGTGTAGCTACGTATTAAAGAGCCAATCATCAGGTTGGTGTATGGCACATAACGGGACCACCATACTAACAAGCCAAAGTTGATGGCTTTCCCATCAGACATACGGGTCTCCATAAAAAACGTGCTGAACCAATCCAGAAGTTCGGCAATCTGAGGAATTTGAAGAAGAAAGGTTAATCATTCCCCGATCACTAATTGAAATGATTTAAATGTGTTGCAAAATGTGCAAACTAATTCCCCCTGTGATATAAATATATATATTTATATTTTCTATCATAGGGATACAAGCTGATATACACTGCTCTTTGCCTTAGAACTTGGGCTTGGGGAGAAAATAACAGTGAGTCAGTCCTTAAGCGGAGTGAGTTCTTAGGCAAACAAGTTCTAAGAAAGCCGGTTCTTAGAAAGAAGGTACTAAGGCGAAGATCACTGTATTCATTAACGTTCTGCGATGAGTTGTCATCCTGAACAATGATGGATCTGCTATGATTCATCGACTGCATTAAAAAAAAATTTGGCATGGGGTACACATACACATTTCATGAGACTTATTCAATTCAATTCAATTAAACTTTATTCATTCCAAAATTGAGAAATTATGAAATAAAAATAAAAATATAACATTGTAAAATGATTTAATGATTTTTTAATCATTTATTGATACCCCCTATGATTTCAGACGTGTGCAAAGGCCTATACTTAGGGAATCAGACCAAGGCCCCTTTAGTGAAAATTGACATTTACCATATATGATTACATGGAGAATAAAATAACTTTGAAGAATAATTTTTGACCCCAGCCAATGTGATTACAGCTGAAATATTATGAGTGGATTTGTTATTCTTACAAAAATTAAGCTTTCCTGATGGTTCCCTGACACACCTCATTAATTTCCAAAGTACAGGTGAAACAACATTATTTGTAGATCCTGTAACTATCAGGCCCAGGAGCCATTCTTGGGCTGATACATGTAATTTACCAAGAATAAACCTCGTACCTGAACTGTAGAAAGTCGTAAATCATGACAATTTTCTATTTTCGATTTATCAAATGCTTCATTGCTGTTGGGGTTGTCAGAAAATGCTACCATTAATAGCACCTCCCATACACTAGAATGGAGACCCTCTGAAGACGATCCTGATGAGGAAAAGAAAATGAGCAAATCCTTAAAACTTTACATACAATTTTAATGTTGTCCTTGTTACAATTCCAGCTATAGAAAATAAGATAAAGTTTAATATATTTACAGTATCTATTGTACCAATAGAAGATCTCTGGTGAACATGACATTTATATTGTACCTCGTTGCAACAGATTCTATAATTCATAGAAGCTGTAGTTGTTTTGTTTTTTGTTTTTTTTTAAAGTTGACTTTTACATGCTGCCTGATTGAACCATCTATTTTGCAGGCTATTTCAATGGTATTTGTCATTTCTCTGAAGACCATACAATTGAATGGCTTGTTGTACACATTCATTACACAATGTCTCCCTCTGCTTCCCACTATCCAATATTCAAGTTGCAACCACTATTCCACAGTTGATGCATTGTTATCTTAAGTCAAAATATTTAGATAACGATCCCAATAATGAAAAGACAAAAAAGCAAAAACACAAAACCCTCTGATTCACCTTGTAAAATCATGTTGATGACCATAAATAAGTTTGAAGGATAATTGCTTTTAAGCAATGATCTTAATTGCGCTGTATAGAGCTGTTGAAGAGAATAATAAAAAAAAAAAATTTAAAAAATCAATACTTATTATATAAGTGCTGCTGTTTGAGAATTGTCAGAACAATTCTGAAGTTAATTAAAAATAATATTATATTTGTATCCCTTTAAAGTTTTAAGTCAGGCCAAATTTAAATATTATGGTTCATTGATTTTAGGCATCATGACAAGAGACCCGGGTTTGCTTTTTCGCATAACGGACTGTACCTCACATGATGGGGGCTCCTACAATCTCTAAACAAATGATATTTACTTACATTTTTTTTTTCAACATGCACAAATGTTAATTGCATGAAACTAGTCGTAGAACTATCATAAGCACTCATTAAAATTCTATCATGTTTACATCTCAGTGAACAAAATTCCATCATTATGTGAACATCTTTGGAAATATCAAACAAACACATGACAACTTACTCCAAAGACTAGCTGGGAATCATCACCAGGCTTTACCCCGCAGGCCATCAAAGATGATCCCAAGGCTTCTATCAATTGTTTCCTGTCAGATTCACTTGGGCTGGAAGACTCTAACCATTGGCTTATGTTAAACTGAAGGAAAAGAAAGAAAATGAAGAAATCAAGTACCAGCAGCAGAGATAAAATGACCCTCTTGAATTCCTTTACTAATACCATTGCATAATTTCATATTTGAGCATCAAAATATCTGTAAACAGAACCTTTGCCATGTGATACCATACCTACTATACTATACCTACTAAACTCATTAACTATATATGTGAAATCAAGTGATCTATTAGAAAAAAAATAGATCAATATATTCATATTAAAAAACTATCAATTGCTGCTGAACAAAGGGTGATGTCCAGCAGTTCGGGATTAGTAAAGCAGAGTTATATAAAAAAGGGTAAATTTCCTCTGTCTTGGTACTAGAGCATGCATTGCATCGTGTAAACTCACTTTATTTCTAAGAGAGGTAGAAATAAGTCATTCCACTTTGAACTCTGAAAATCAAAACCTCACTTACTTTGGTAAGCAACATAAAAACCAGGTCCATATTCTGAGCTTGCAACACATGCAAAAGCTGAGAGTACATAGTGACAAGCTTGGCAGGACAAAGGTTAGGAATGAAATGAGGAGAGACAAGTCCTGATACGCAGGGTTTGTCTAGACATAATTGAAGCACCTTTCCTACTTGACCAGGATCACGAGATACAAATTCCTGCAGTAGGAAATGAAATGAGGAAAAATAGAACAGAATTTATCACTTTTTCTTGTATTTCTTCTTCCTTTAATCAATCAACGATATTGTAGCAAAATCCATAGCTTCATCAACTTCTTTTGGGTGAATGTTATGAAAAGTTATGTTGTTGAGTATTGCTAAAATGAACATATTATCACTACTATTCATATAAAAAAGACATGTTCCCTATCCATGAAAGGTTTTTGGAATAACTAGAGACAGGAACACCAGCAATGTGTTTGATCTTTATAGGATATGAAAATATTGTTTATTGCTACATAAGCACTTTGAAAAGGAACTTTCCGAGTTCTTGCTCTTTTGTAATGATCCTGCAGTCTTTTAAATTTTTACCTGTCCCAAAATGTCGATGCAGGATGAAAAGAACTGCTTGGTTGGAGGGTACAGGTTGGTCTCCTCTGTTACCATATTGGCTATCAGATAAAACAAAGAACAAGCTGTTTCTGCTAGCTTCCTTGAACGTGTTGAATCACCACTTTTCTGGCTAAGTTTTATCAGCCGGCTTTGAAAAAAAACAAAAAACAACAACATATAAAATGAAAAGATCATAGATGATGATAATAAGTTAAAGCATATAGACATATTTCAAACAAAAAATAATTTCAATGAATACTCAAAAAGAGGTATTTGTATATGGTTGCATCCAAAGGATGTGCTCTTTGATCTTTACAGGGGTTCCTCAGTAGACCTTTTGATTGCAATATCTTTTTAACTCCAAAAGGTTTATACTGAGTTGTGCACAAACAAAATGCATTTTTCTTCTGCATACTTACTAGTAATGACTCCACCTATTGGTAGGCCCTCATTATACACTTAAGTAAGACCAATACGTTTTTAAACAGCCTTTCCAAAAGATTCAATACCACACTCCAAAAATAAATTGAACTTGGGATATTTCCACCGATAAGCCATCTGATTACCATCACACTAGGATGCCACACAAAGCCTAGTACTAAGATTTAAAGACAAACAATTTATCGTAATCATATTTGTAGAACATATATGAATGAAAACAACTCACGTGATAGCATTTTCTGTATGAACAGCGGCTACACAAATATTGAGGGGAGTAGGCAGGCAGAGTTCTATCACAAGTTGTTTGTATTCAACTCTATTCTCTTCAATCCTACGGTGGACTATTTCATCTCTCTCTTTGATGTCAAGCTGCAAAGCAATGATACAATTAGAGTAAGGGACAATAAATGATTAACAATAATAACACAGAGTCAATCAAAGACTTGCTGAATGATTATTTGGTTTTGTTTCATCCTGTTTCATCACAAAAGTCCACAACAATCATAAAGACTGAGCATTTGAGGTCAAGATTGATATGCAGCAATGTGCATGATTGCGAAAGATGTATAATATACCCTTGAAGCATTTCATGCTTAAGGCCCTTATGAAATGTGTTGGAAGGAACAAAACCTGTTAAACTAGTTTGTACTAATGGGAACTCACAGTGGTGGCCATCACAGCAGGGTTGGTACAACGGTGCAATGGATTGATTGTACTCTTGCAATCAGCAGTCAGTTGTATCTGGAACAATAACAAAGGCATTGAAACAAAAAGAAATGCGATTGACAACAGAGAGAAAGAAAATAAGCTTTTCACAGACATTATGATAATTAACAACAACAAAAACAATAATAATAATAATAATAATAATAATAATAATAATAATAATAATAATTCTTGTGATACTCGATAGTTATCGAACATTCAATTTTAAATATTGCGGAAAGTTTTGACTCTAGTGTGTTTGTGCCTTTAAATGTAATATTCTCATTTCTCATGACGTCGAGTG
>JASKDV010204917.1:0-19849 GCA_032466395.1 Aegires albopunctatus
CACCCCACCCCCACCCCCCTCTCCCCAAATACCCAACACAACTAAATAAAACACAAAAAACGACACACAACAGCAAGAGCAATAGTATAAAGTACAGTCCAACCCGCTTATTCAGGAAATTAAAGAATATTGTCAATAAGTTTAAGTATAACCGGGATTTCAGTATAACCAATAATGACGCAACATCGCTGAGTAGAAGTATTTCAGTAAGCTATTATGGTGTTTCGGGTATTATTCAGGTCAATGGAAAGGAAACACCGCATCAGCCATTTAATATGAGGACTTTTTACTTTTGACTTTTGACCAAGAATTTTAGTAATTTCTGTTCTCAACCAGCCGAAAAATAATTCAGTATTAGTGGGCTTACGTTTAGATTAACCGGTCTATTTTTATAGTAAAAGTTCCGATTTTAAAAAAAACTGTAATAGTAATAATAAAACAAATGAAAAAAAATAATGAAACAAACTATGTCAACTCAGCCAACCAGCTCGCACATCCATGAATGTTGTTGTTGTTGCCATTCCAGTGACTA
Source organism: Aegires albopunctatus (assembly GCA_032466395.1). NCBI lineage: Eukaryota > Metazoa > Mollusca > Gastropoda > Nudibranchia > Aegiretidae > Aegires > Aegires albopunctatus. The sequence continues at coordinate 533 of JASKDV010204917.1, forward strand.
TACCAGATTATATTACTACTCTACGTCATAAAGAATATTGTGCCATAACAGGCTATTTCTTCTAGCATCCAGGCAGAGATCGGGATGGAGTCTATTCAGTCAGACATAAACACCACCCGCCTGTTAGCTTTACTCACTTTAAAACAACAGACTCGTCTGCCAAAGTAGTTTTCAGTTTCGCTTCGCTTCCTTTTCATTTTCCAGTGTTAGTTTTGTGTGAGTTTGTTTTTAAGATTCGCTTTGGTGTATAGCTGATTTGGTCACGTGATTGATGAGGTCACAGTAGGTACTTTGGGTAGGTAGGTATGGACGGGTATATGGACTTACAGACAGGAGAGAGAGAGAGAGAGAGAGAGAGAGAGAGAGAGAGAGAGAGAGAAAGAGAGAGAGAGAGATTGACAAGATAAACAGGTATAGATGAGTATAACCAGAGTGTGCTACAGATGTCTTCCCATCATCATTCATCTTTAAAAGAGCGATATCTCGCCTGAACCTGACTTTTCAGAAACACAACAACAGCAATACAGTTTTTCACGGCTACCACCAACAACCACCACCACCACAACAAATTCCAGATCCTCCAACACGATGATACAATCTAGAACCGTTGGCCTTATCCCCTCAGCGTGAAAACGCTGATAACGCAACCTTCGGATGCTGGGATCTTCGATCGCCCTGCGGGAGGCTCAGGGGTGTGAGGTTCCAATCTACGTTCCTGCTGTTGGGTTTATCAGACGTGCGCAGTCGGCAATCGGTAAGGTCACGGTGACTAATGATATTTTTGGGTCGTTCGAAATTGTGTGGTCTAAATAATTATTTCCATAGTACGCGCTTATGTGGGTTGATGCATGGTCATCTTCACTTTATTTCTAGATGGCTGTGGCTGATGTGCGCGAAATGAGTGTGAGTGCTTATGTATTAATATTGATGTGTACGTGTGTTTGATTGCTGATGGGAGATCGAGTGAGTACGTATATTATGTCGATGTGTGTTCCAAATTGAAGGAAATCAAAGGGTGTGATGTAAACATAGATTGATCATTGTAACGCATCACTTTTTTCAAATCAGTTTTTAATCTGGCTCGTATAGTATAGACTAGAAAATTATTAAAGTAATTCACTATAATATGAAATAGATCTAGCCACGAGAAACGCACGAGAAAAAGAAACGACCAAAATCTCTCTATAACTAATTCAAGAGGGAATAGAACACTCGACCTCTGCATTGGCACCGAATCGCCTTGGCAAAGTTAGGAACGCATTATTGGACTACAGGCCTCCTTCTCCCTATGGTAAATAAAGCCACTGGTGCGTGTACCTATACTGTACCTTGTGGCATCGTGGTCTAGTGGTAGACATTTGGACTGGTGATCCCAGGTTCGAATCCCAGTTGGGCCCGATGTTGAGTTTTTGGGAAAGACTCTTTACATGCATTTCCTCACCGTACCCAGGTGTAAAATGGGTACCTGGCTATAGGTAGAGGAAGATCTTGTCAGTATGCTAGAGTGTAGCGCCTTTCATCGGGGCACACCACTGTATACCCCTAGTAGTAACGATCCATTGAATAATATCACTTATAAATTAATACCATAATCTAGATCGAAAATCCACCAGTTAAAAAAATTAATACTTAACTGACTGCAAAATCCTACAAGAAGACACACTACAACAATGGGAAAGTAAATTATGGAAGATGGAATTCCATCCTCGTAAGTGCCAAGTACTAAAAATTTCAAGAAAAAAGAACAAAATTGATCATGACTATAGAAAACACAATTAGAGCCTGACAGAATCTAAAATTGCAAAATACTTAGAGTTACAATAGATAATGAATTAAGATGGAAAACCCAAAACAAATCAGTCTGCCAAAAAGCAAATAGATTCTAATACTCTGGCATTCCTAAAACGAAATATACGCTCAAAATGCCCCAAAAAGATTAAAGAGCAATGTTTCAAAACCTTAGTTAAAAACCAATTGTAGAATATGGATGCTGTGTCTGGGAAATCTAAAGAATGAATAATCCACGATATCATATAACCGTAACCAATAATTGCCAAACTCCACTGCTTTTTCTGACTTTTTCGTTTCAATTGAACAAAATTAAATGAAGTATTATTTTCCATTGTGAAAGAATATTGAATTTATCTCCATGAAAATTATAAAGCATCTCAAAAGGCTACACCACTGAGTTGAAGTATTAAAAAATATATATATATTAAAGAAATACGCCAGTATTGGTTACTGCAATGTATAACATACAGATACAGATACAGAAAAATCAAAATATAGCTCCGGGGTATGCGCTTACACTAACTACTAACTTACACTGTGTCGAATAAATAGACAATGAATAATATCACGCGATTGCCATGGGATTACACACTTCCGTGCGCGCTACCAGCGATATCGGAAGTATTGGAGGGAGTAAGAAAATCTCTACTTGTAAAACTCATGCAGCTCTAGGCCTATGCGCTGTCTTTTATTTTGGGAATGGAGGTAGAAACAGTACGGTTTAAGAACTCTTCCGTTTTCCTGGTCAAACCTTTCCGTAGTTGCCGTCAGGGTGGATGTTACAATGTCGCTCCACCTGGGTCAAACCTTTGAAAATTGGACAGATTTCCATGATGCAGTCAAAAAATATATGAATGAGACATTCCAACCTTTCACCAAATCATCGTCTAAAAAGGTCTCTACACACAATAGGTCATGCAAGAAACCTTATCCCGAAGAAATGGAATATTTCTATCAATGCTACCAGTGTACTCACAGGGGTTCTTTTATTCCAAAAGGCTCAGGATTCAGGGAAACCAAGTAAGATTTTTAAGTCTTTGGGTTATCATCATTTTTTTCACCAACTCGTGCTTCACCAGCAGTGGTATTTCATCTCTATCTTCTTCGCTTTGGCAACCTCATGTTTAGACTTAGACCTAACTCAAAGCTAGCCTTAGGGTCTCTAGAGTGTTGAGAAGGTCTGCGAGCTACGACTAAATTTACAAGCTCTAGATCTAGATCTAGATCTAGATTCTAGATCTAGATTAGATTTCTAGATCAATTTTAAAAAAGCAATTGTGATCATACTTATCAATGATCAAACAGACAATATATGAGTGGTCAAAATGAACACCTACACCAATCGTTTGGATAAAAGAGGGGTCCGGATTAGAGAGGGCTGACTGTAATTGAATATGTAGGATTGTAGGCTAGATACTGTAGTTGTAGTGACTGGCTAGGTGTCCAGTCGGCCGGAAGCAGCAAAAATGGCCACAAACGAAACATAGATTAGTCTAGACTCAGCCCACGACAAAAAAAGGCCATGATTAATCAGTGGAATTTTACATTTAATAGAAATGTACTCATGCGGTTAAATATATATGTGTAGACTCTATATATGTATGAGAGAGAAAAGGAAGGAGGTAGCTAGATCTAGCATTCATTTCAAATTCCCACTTCTCAAAAGTGTACATTAGACCCAAACTCTGACATCAATAGTAATCTAGAAGACTATAAAATTTTGTGTCTGATTCCATTCCAAATTTAGAAAATCTGTTTATTTTCAACCAATATATTTTGTTTTTTTGTAATTTTCATTTAAGGTCATACAAAGGCGGCTGCACTGCCAAAATTATGGGCTGCCTGGACAGAATCATTAGACGCCAGATAATTGTGACCATAATTGATGACCGACATAATCATGAAATTGGTGAGGAGTACATTTTTGTCATTATAATCTAGTGTTTTTGAGTAGACTGTACAACAGCTGAATCTGAGACCATACTGCAAAAGTTTTTGTATTCACCTAATTGCAGCAGTTACTATCAATAGATGTTTATAATGGTTTAGGATTTTGTGACATTAACGACAAAAGAGGAATGGGGACACTTTAATTGAGGTTTATTACTTTGGTTTGCTTCGCAATTAAAAATACCCTTTATAATGGCTTATATTAAATATCCCCTCTTTGTCTTTTTTGAATGTACAGTACAGTGCAGTCCGTTTGAGAAGATAAACTCCCTGGGACCAGAAAAAAAGTTTATCTTGCAAGGTTTATTATCTTTTATCCATTTTCAAGGAAAACAACCTTTCAATTCAAAATGAGGGATGGGTAAAAGTCTAGTTTGCTTGAACAACGCATAGAGAGCCTCGTCTACTTTTATTCTTTTACTGTCTGTCTGATACCCTAGTGAAGAGCTTGCTTTTTTAACCGCCCGTCAAGTCTTTATAAGCACAGACCTAGTGGTTTTCGAAACCCCATAATTCACGGCAAGTTCGGTCTGCTTCATATTAATAGACCTTCTATCCACATCCTTGAGAAGCTTTGGTTTCCAGGCTCAAAGTTGTCTTCTTGTGACTCAATTTTTCTCTGTGACAGGCTTGTGTTGCAATAGACCTTTAACTAGAATGTAAATTTAGATGTACTGAAACTGTGATTTAAACTGTCAATTGTTGCAGGAAAGAGTGAAGAATGAAAAGTAAGCATAACACTAACACAGCGCACATGTAGGCATGCGGTGCTTGATTGGCTGACACAATTGGCCAAGGCCAGACAAAAAGAGAGTGTCACTGATTCTTCGCGCGCAACCTTTGCCTTTCTCTCCCCGTCCAATCATGATGTGAGCAGCAATGGAGACCTAGTGTGAAACGGCCCAGTTGTGTGTATCTGATGGGGGTCGGTATTATTGTCGCATGGGAATAGGGAAAGAAGGCCACTGTGGCAGAGAAAAGTTTAATTTAAGCAAATCAAGACTCCACTGTAGTTAGTTTAACTCATTCCATCCTAAAACGGAATATACTCTGCTTTGGCAAACGTAGCATTCAGCCCTAACACCAAGTGCATTCGGTTTTGTGTATGAACCTCTACAAGCTTAAAACTGCCATGGTTTGGCTCTCTAATTGTTTGCAACGTTACTTGACCTGAACCGGTGATTCTAATTGGAATGACCCTTGTTTGTAATATTTCCTAAATTGAATTTGTAAAGTGAGTAAAAGTGGAAGTTTCTGAGCGCCTGTCTAGCTGCCAGGGGCAGCGCTGAATGATATAAAAGTCACTGACCTTATTGAGCCTTTTCGATTCACCGTAGGCTGACATATATATCAATCTTCATTGCCGATTAATTGGACTAAATCTTCTTTTCATAGCATTCATTCTTAATTATGAAAAACAAAATTAGTTCTAGTACCACATAATACTTGAAATATGGTTTGGATGAAGCACGTTTTTATTTTCCAATTCACGCGTAGAAATCACGTCCTTTAGAACATGACAAGGGAAAAATTTCTAGTTTGGTGTTTTTTCTTCTTTGTAACTTATTGTAAGAATCAAGAACAATCATGTGAGATAAAACTGTGTGAAACAAATCACGAAATGGTTGTAAAGATGTTTAAACTGTATCCATTTCATTGTCTACTAATTCATGACAAGTTGATGAAAATCATTCATAGAGTTAGTGTTCAATCACTTCATAAAAGTAAAACCTTTTATTTATTTTTTCGACTTTACATAATATTGAGTTGTAGAGGTTTAACATTAACAGGGTAGCTTAACTTTACACAAATAAAAAGGAAGAAGAGGCCATTCATCATTATCTTTACTCTTGAAGAGGACGTTCCTCATTATCTTTACTCAAGAGGTGTATTCATCATTATCTTTACTCTAGAACTAGAAGAAGCCATTCATCATTATCTTTACTCTCGAAGTTCCTACAAGCATTGTTGGTAAAGTAGAGTGAGATGTTTTGACCCTGGGATTATTAGTCTGATGTTCCCTAACAAAACATTTTTTTCGTTTTTGTCGGGAAATTTTAAAATTTCATAATCTGTTATTAGATTCACCATGAGAATCTTCTGACATTTCACTTTCAAACTTTTCGTAGATTTTGAATTAAATCTATTTTGTGATTTTCTAAAATATGTTCCTCCATGGAAAGAAGCCATGAAGAGTTTGGCTGTTTACTCTGACGCAACACCTTCACTGATGATTTAAAGGCAATGGCCTGGATAAGAGTGGGACAAAACGCCTTTTTATATTTGACAAAGGCATTTGTGTACATATTAGGCATTTCGGATCATCTGTCTACTCCCACAAAATGTCTTCAACAATTGAATTTTATTATAATACTATACTGCTATTAACTACATTACACTGGCCAGGACCCAATCAAAAATGTAATCCTTAAAGGAAAATTAGTTTAGATGGTCCACGTATGAAGTAGCCAAACTACATTATGCTGGCTAGGACCCAATGAAAAATTTAATCCTTAAAGGAAAATTAGATTAGAAATCATACTGCCCACGCATGACGGAAGTAGCCAAACTACATAATATATGGCTTTCACTTTCAATGAAAATACTGATCTTAAACTTTCTTGACGGCAATGATTTCAAGTTGTAAAATTGTTTTTATGTCACCTGCTGATATGTAGCAAAGAAAACTTACAAAATGTTTTTAAGAGCATTCAGAAAGAGTTTTTATTGTTGATTTAATATTCTTATTTGATGGCAGCCAATGGAGCACGGTTATGACCAATTTGGAAATCTGTTGTTTTTTTTTTCTTTTTTAGCAATTGATTCAATCTACTTTCTAACATATATCTCAGTATACGGGGGAGTTGTGCACTAAAATTGTGTAAAACATTAGTTTAATCTTTGGTGAAAACTTTTGCTGTTGTCTCTCTCTTCCTCCCCTCATCAACTAGGCTTGAAATTGAAACAGCTATGGTGAAAGTAAGGTAACTGTAATATTAATATTACCAATGCTGATGTTTCTATTCGTTGTTACCGGGATGTTTCTTTTCATTGTTCCATGAATGTTTCTTTTCATTGTTGCTGGGATGTTTCTATTCATTGTTGCAGGGATGTTTCTATTCATTGTTACAGGGATGTTTCTTTTCATTGTTACAGGGATATTTCTATTCATTGTTGCAGGGATGTTTCTATTCATTGTTACAGGGATGTTTCTTTTCATTGTTACAGGGATTGTTCTTCTTTGGAAAATGGGTGATAGCATAAGGCCACGCAGAAAGTATGATTTTGGTTTCTGAAAAGTTGTCAGCTATGCCTTAGATAGACAAATAAAGTTTTTCCCGAATCTCTTTGCAGAAATCTTACCTTTCAAAGAGAGCAAACATTGAACATGTAATAGACACTTATATATATATACATGTATATGGAATCATTCCAACTAACATACAGTCATTAAATTATTGTATTTGTCATTGGGTTGGGTTGGACCATAGTTCTTTCATGGACACTAACTGCAAGGACTGAAACTAGATGCGAAGAAATTCGGACACAACGGATAATCGATAATGCTATGTATTCTCTTTGCAAAACCAATAGTTGAGGATTGCGAACATTGTATGGTTTTCAGGCATGATGAGCTCACCATCATAGCCCACTCCTGAGATGATCTTAACATTTTTGATGATGACAGCTATTGGCACATTCACTATATTATGGGAGAATGTCATAAGTTATGTCAATTACAACATCTGTATTTCCTTGTTTGAGTGATTGGCTGTTTATCATGTCACTGATGTAAACATTGAAAAGGGTTGGTGCAATCACTGATCCTTGTGGAACTCCCATTTTTTATTTACCCTGGTTTAGTAAGAACATGTACTATGATTCATATTGTGCCATGGATGTCAATTTTTAGTGCACGGCTTATACTATAGTATATCTTAGCCTTTAGAGTTAGAGCTTTTATAAAATAAAAAAATGATAATTTCATATTACCCATTTAATTAATGTCATTTTATATATAATGAACGATATAATATCAATAATATCATCATTCTTTGACGATATTTTATATCTCATATTTGCTTCCTTAGGAGAACGTATTTATAAAAGCTATCCCAAAATCCGATGTCTTGATGGGGAGGAGAAGGTCTTGGCAAAGAAATTGTCAGCACTGAACGTTCCTCCCAAACAACTCAGAGAAGAAATGGAAAGAATCACGGGAAAACACGTCACATTGCAGGATGTTCAGAACCTAAAGTCATCGCATAAGAAGAGGGTGCGGGATAGAAGGGTGAGATACCGATTTTTTTTTGTGGTCATATTCTAAACAACCGAGTTTGTTATAATTTGACGTGCTCTACTTACTTACTGCCCTTGAACTTTTCCATCTCTGGCATGGAGGCCTGCAGCGACCCACATCCACTTGTATTTTTTTTTAATTTATTTTTTTTCCTTCTGCTCTCTGTTGTTTCAAGCCTCCAAAGTGATGTCCAGGATTATCCCCAACCTTTCATTTCGCCCTCCACCATCCACCACCAGGTCAGCTTGGGTCTGCCACTTCTCCTCTTTCCTTCTGGTGTCCACTTTAGAGCGACTCTAGGGATAGAATCCGACTGCATCCTACAATATGTCCAATCCATCTCCATCTATGTCCAATCCATCTTCATCTGCTTCTAGTGACTACGGTACCAGTACCAATACTGTGGTTCAAATCTTGTCAAAGAAATTCTATTTAATTTTATAGGTCGGTGGAGAACTAAAATTCAGACAAGATGAAAAAAAGTCGGGTCAAAAACCAAATACATGTAAAAACTTCATGGGCAGGGTGTGTGATTATGAGAGAGAGATTTGAACCACAGTTGGGATATTTATTTTTGGATCGATGCCAAATTGATTTGCTAAAAATAAGAATTAGTGTCCCCTACCATTAATTTGACTGGCAGTGCCCTTTACCACAAATTATGTTTAATTGGGTCATTTGTCAAATTGTCAGAGAATGCATTGTTTCTCTTTCAGTGAAAGGATTATTAATTATAGCGATAGAAACCAACACCTGCATGTTTACCTTTCAAGACCAACGTATTATATAAATCAATACAGAATTAATTGCTGCTAATATTATCTTTGTTTTTACTCTTTAACTTTAACCCCTCCTGATATCACACGTCTGTAAAATGGGGATTGTTACTTCAAGACTCCAGTTGACGGTCAGGCTCTCTCTGACTCTGAGTCATCGTTTTAATGAGTTGCCAACATCATTATCAGACCTGGCACCAATTTTTTAGAGTTTTATATGTGGCATCTCGGTCTTGTGGTAGACAGTTGGACTGGTGATTGAAAGTTTCCAAGTTCAAATCCTGGTAGGGCATGATGTTGAGTTCTTGGGAAAGGCTCTTTACATACATGACCTCATCATACCCAGTTGTAAAAGGGTAGCTGGCTATGGGTAGAGTCCAATCTCGTCAGTATGTAAGAGAGAATTACTTTTCATGGGGTAGCACCTCTGTAGTCATAGTCTGTAGTCGTAAATTTTGTTCTTTTTCGACTAATCCTTCGTACAGTTGAATCCGGATATATTGAAATCCCTTTTAATCTGAAACTTTAAAAAAAAAAAACAGATTTTTTTCTATATAGACCAGTTAATCTGAACGTAATTCCACTTATACTGAAACCATTTTTAGCTGGTTGAGAACAATAATCGTAGGAATTTTTGGTCAAAAGTGGAATCAGACACCAGCCATAAAGAAATAATACACACAAAAAAAGAATGAAAGGAGTGAAAGAAAACGAAATAAAAAAACCATTGTAACTACTGTAACGCAGTAAATGGCTGTCCTAAGTCCTCATACAAAATGGCTGATGCAGTGTTTTCTTTCCATTGACATGAATAATACCCACAACATTATTATAGCATGCTAATACTAGACCTAGAGCTCAGTCGATCTCTCCCACTGTATTTGAGTTCGGGCCTTTCCTTGCCCCGTTGTATCCAAGCATAAGTAATAGTTTTGCATTGGAGATTCTGGTAAGGTGCCGCTATATTCATGTTGTTTTGAATAAAACGATTTTCATAATGAGGATTGACAGACAGTTGTCATAACATTTTAATTGAATTGGAAGAATTACACAACCACAAAAAAATTCAGTTATCTCCTGTCTCCTGTATAATACGTAGTTTCATATGAGTTACGTCATTTCCAACGACAATATGATTGATTATACTACCAATGAGTACCAGGCATTGTCATCTGATCTTCCCGGTGTTGTTGAATTATTTTTTTTTTGCAAGGAGTGGCTTGTCAAATTGATGAAGAACAGAATCCTAAACAAAGTTTACCAGCAGTAGGCCTTGCCTATGCTCCCGTATCATTACAGCTGAGTGATGTGGTTGGATGGAATGTCCATTGATGCAGAGTAACTCATTATTCTCATTTAAAAAAAAAAAAAAATAAAATTACACTTTATTCATCCCAGAAGGGAAATTTGTCTTTTGGTATTTACCGTCACTGAGCGGCAGCCGTAAGAACAGCACCGCAAACGTAGACAATTCGTATAAATGACCCTGCCCAAGAGTTTTAAACTTGTTGTCTCCATAGAGATTCGAACCCGCAACCTTTCACATGAGAGCCCAACGGTTTAGCCATTCTGCCACCGTGCCACAAGACATAGGCAATGTGTCCTTTGGTAAAACTACTTAATTCACTTGTCTCAAATGTGAATGAGTACCGGGCCTTAAGACATTGTTGTCCTTTTCCGAATAATATAACTGGGGCTCACTAGCTTCAAGTCTTGTCTTTTGTGTTCTGTGTTGCTATTGGTCAGGGTAGTATTAGTATAATTATAATAGGTATTGTAAAACACCTTGAGCATGGCTTTGCTGTTAGTGTTAATATGTGTGCTATATAAAAATAACTTTAAATACTTGGATTTCTATGTCTTTCTTTTACAGGGAAAAGACTCAACTAAAGTTTGTGATGTCGAAGCGGAAGTGGAGGACCTCACAGATGTCCAGAATGTTGAAATATGGGAGAAACTTTACCCTGGCTGTTACATGGACATGTCACGGGAAGTCAAGTTTGGCATCGCCAAAACAAAGCTGGACAAAATTCACGAAAAACTGATGCAAGTGAGCCCGACGGAATTCAGCGACTACATGGAGCAGTTGGACAAGCTTGGCGAAAGCATCAGCAGGGCTGCTTCAATTTACGTGGAAGAGATTGAAGATCTGGAAAGCTTGGAGTCAGAAATTGTACTGACCAAGCCTCCTACTGGCACTGAATCATCTCTAGAAGGTGTTGAATGCAGTGTACAAGCCTCATCTCTAGAAGAAACTATTAATTATGTTGTTGCCATGCAACCAATTGATAATGGCATCTCTAACGTTGGGGACTCTGTAACTGTTGGCAACATCATGATCAAACAGGAACCCGCCTCGGGGGCTGAATCTAGTTCAGAAGACGTTTTCACACCTCCAAGGGCAAGGCGTAAGATTGCCAAGCGAAGTCATCCCCAAGACTTAGATGATGTCATGTCCAGCTCATCAAAACATAGCAGGATACTGCGGGACAAGTGCAACAAATGCCGGCAGGCTGAACCAATGACTACGTCAGCATCTGGCAGCATTGAGTGGGTCCAGTGTAATAGTTGTGTCCGGTGGTTTCATTCCGACTGTATTAATTACGTTTCTGGCCGTGAGTTTAGCTGTATATTCTGTGACAATTGTTATAAGAAAGATTCCTAGTAGTAGCCTGATATACTATATATATAATCGTCTGTCAGTGTCATTCTTACCAGCCATCAACCCATGACAGTGTAGGTCTCTGTCAGCCATTATTCGAATTTCTCTTTATGGCTGTGTAAGGAGTTGTGTTCTTAGGTAAGACACTTCGTCCCATCTACCTTACTCGACTTAAATGAGAGTGAGTACCTGGCCACTAAGACAGCATTATCCTGAAAATTGTGATTGCATCTTACAGGCTGCCAGTCTTGTCCTGTGTTGCTGTCAGTCAGGGGAGTATAATTGTCATTGTAAAGTGCCTTAAGCACGGCTATGCTGTGGATAAGTGCGCTATATAAGTATGACGATTTTTCTTTGGGTTTCGTGGCAATGAATAAAGAATCGCTTACTCGAAACACACAACTAACCATGGTTGATGCATGTGAAAAGACATGGAGTAAAACTAGTGTTGTGTTTTTGGTGAATCAAGATCTACAGTAAGTTCTAGAATCTATAATTAACATCATGAATTCAGTCAGATAAAGATCAGATGTAGGTCTAGAAAAACATTTTGTTCTAGATCTAGCTCTAGTACATTGCCAACGCTAGATCAACATTCATTTCTCGTACTGCAGATCAATGTACCGGTATCGAATCCTATGGAATCATTCTTTTCTCTTTTTATTTCATATCCGTTGAACCTTAGAAGCCAGGCAGCTATACCATATCCTTTAAAATAGCCAAACTATTGTGTATCTTGCTTACAAAGTTAGTCATAGTGATTCATAAATGTTGCTTTAAGTTTTAAAACGGACTCAGTGGTTTCAATGGGGAAGCCAAATTTCCTGGACACGGCCCAGTCACCGCTACTATGATTATAAATTGTAATAAAAATATTGATCTATCTGGATTAACTTTCAGAGGATAATAGTCAAAATTTTCAAAAATATAAGCGTTAAATTTGTATTTGTTTTTCTTGAAGATTGGCTTGTGAATGCGTTGTAAAAAGAAATAAAAATTGAGATCTGGAATATAGAAATAGAATTGAATGTAGCCTTAAAGTAGAAATTATCTCGGCCTGAAAAACACTGATATTATTATTACTTTACCTTTTACTTTTATCAACAACGAGGGCTTAGTTCACAACTTTATAAAGGAAAAAGTAGTCCCTTGATAAATGGAATGTTATTGGCCTGGTTATCAAGTAAAGCATCAATCATTCATAGCAAGGCATCTAAAAATTATATTCTAGACCCCTAGCAACGGCCATGACAACAATGATCCCTAGCAACGGCCATGACAACAATGATAGAGAAGGGGAGGAGGATTGATATAATGACTAATTTGCTGTGTAACTGATATACTCACAAGCTAACTTACTTGAGTAGAGCAGACGTACAACATGTACATTATTATGTATATATGTATACTATAATAATATAAAATTCATTTTGAATGATTTACATTACAAATGTGTGATGTTTATAATGTAAGGATGATTGATAAATTGATTTGTTGTATCATGTATGGACAGCGTTGAATGATATTGTTGAACAATAGATGAATAAACTTGAATGCACCTTTTCCTGTTGACTTTGCTTGCTGTAAGATTAACTATTTTAGTTACGGTACTTTAAATAAAGCAGTGCTTATGAGAAGAAAAGATCTAAAGAGGAAACAAGAAATGTCCCATAGTTCAATGAGTCAATCGCTTACACCTTAAGCACTCAATTGTGGTGGTGGTTTTTTTTTACATGTTGTGATCATTTTTTCTTTTTGTTTTGCTTTTGCTTCTTTTTAAAAATCCAAGCAGTAGAAGTAGAACACACTTGAAGAGAATTGATGGAAATAGCGACCCATCTGTGACCCATTTTTTTTTTTCGATAGATTTTTTTACGCCTGTAACGAACTGACGGTTTTAAAGAACGAACCAAGGTCCATAGTGTAAGTTCCATGGCGTGAGTGAAGAGCAATTATTATTGCTAGCTGTGAAGATCTAAAATAAAAAATTATGATGGTGTCTCCGTCTCATGCATCCTTGTCCCATAAGTAGGCCTATAGTGGCCTGTCAAAGGCTTGGACTCTCCCTCTCACATTGTGGTGTGTAAAGTTGATTCTCCGATTGATATTATTCGATTTAGATCAGTTCTATTACATGTACGTCAGAAATAACGAATTACTGAGTGATATAAAGAACTATCTTTCTTTCCAGGGGTTGTTCTTTATGTCAGTGTTCTATTGTAATTATTTTTTTTAAATTATTAATATTATTAACCTAATTTTTGTTGTTGGGATAGATAGTATTTTTTCTTCTTCAAGAATACAACTTACGTAAGCAGCCTCTTATTAATATTACTTACAATCTTACAAAACGTCAACTCTCTCTCTCACATTATTTAATTGACATTGCATGTTCACGCACGTAATTGATCATACTGGTAAATAAACACACTTTATACTATGTACTGAATACTGATTTTTCATTTTGAGCTATGCTGTCATCGTAGTTTTCAGCATGGAAAATATCAAAAAAAAATTTGCGCCCAAATTGACCAAATTCTGCAAGGATTGCGACCATGTCAAAGTCTAAACTTCTTTTTCCATACTGCACTTGTCTTCAAAGCTTTCTTTCCTTTCAATAAATTGATCCATTTTTGCAGAGAAACAAAGGCGATCATGAAATCCTGTCTAGATCTATAGAAAGAAGAATCTAGATCTAGATTAAGTTTGTTTACAAAAAAAAAAAGACCGCTATAACTCTCGGCTTCCAGTGAGAGGGAGATCACACTAACGTCGTCAGCTCGATTCAGTGTAATTTTTTCCCCGCAATTCTACGTCTGAAAGCATAAATATATTCTGCAAAAAATCAAAATTTCTACGGCGATTGATCCATTTTTTTTTCTTATCGCGCCGATGACAGGCTATGGTCAAAGCAAGTGAAATAATCAGAAGTTACTTGTCTTCCTGAGCCTTTTGGTTTATATCTTTATGATGATTTTTAACCGTTATATGATTTTTTTTTAATACATGTATTCATGTATTAAATTTTTCATCATTTGAAAAAGGAAAAATGAATGCCCCCATATACAGAGCAATGTTCCTAAGGCGAGAAAAAAAATGAAATTGAAAATTCCACTTTATTCACCGCAGAAAAGAAACTACTATTTGGTATTTACCATCACTGAGCATCAGCCATACGAACGGCGCCGCATTAATTCTAATGAGATTCGAACCTGCCACCTTTCACATGCGAGTCCAATGACTTAACCGTTCAGCCACTATGTCACTTTCAATTGGCTATATCAAGTAAAATATTCAAAACATGAAAATTCCTCGTATCAATGACAAGAGAAAGAAAGAACAAGGCTTCCCAGAATAACTCATTTGTTTTTAAATAAGTTTGTAGGATTGGATGAAAATGTATAAAATTTTGGTTTGAGCAAAATAAAATTCAAATGCGAGAATACTCAGCAGTATGTGAGCAGGGCTTGTGGCCAGTGAGAACACTCGTCAATAGCCCAACCACAAAAATGACAAAGTATAGGAATATTTTATCGTCTACGTTTCTTGGTCTGTCTAAAGTCAATGGTCTACGTTTGATTTCATTTGTCTTATTCTATTTTTCCACTTCATATGAAATGGATTAAATCTGACTTTTAATAAAATTTTGAACTAAATTGAAGCACAAAACCAATTCTTTCATTTGTATTTGTATCCAAAATGCAGTACAGTAGAACACACTTAAACTTAAACCAAACACGGGTAAACCAAAAGTAGCGCTAAACTGAAATAAGACAAGTGTCCCATTTCTTTTACATTATGTCTCTGTTAGTGTTAAGCTGCTAACAGCAAACCGAAACTGAACTTCACCAGCAACACGGATGATTTTTAAACCCAAACCTAAAATATTGTAATGTGATGTGAAGTTAGAAAGTAGAGAAACAATGGACAGCAAGAAACAGTTGCTACTGTTAGCATTCCCCACCAGTAAGCCTACAAGTATGCATGGTTTTAATCTGTCTGTAAGGAACAGACAGTGTAGTTTGCATTGCGTAAAATATAAAATCTATCACTCACTGATTTTAACTGAATTGTAACTGTACTTATGCGAGTAATGTTTGAACATTCTTGTTACTTCCTCATTCTACTATAAACCAAAATATGTTTAAAAAGAAATGATTTCTTCGGTCCCAAACATTTTGGTTTAACTGTCTGTGTTCTACCGTATATTTCTCTTTATAAATTATACTCAATGAATATGCTAAATTTTGGATGTTATTGTTAACTACAGAATTTGAATAAAAAGAGAAAATGAAACCATATAAAGACATCATTGGTTTAAACTTTGAATTTATTCTCATCCTTATCACCATCTTCTTTCTTATCCGTTTGATTGTCGTCTTCACAGATTTCTATAGTATTGTTGTTATTTGAATTTCCTGATTTTTTCAACTTGTCTTCATGTTTGGAAACCGCAGCGATAACACTGACTTCTACTTCTACTAGACGTTTTTCTGCTTCATCTGACAATGTTTTCACACGGCTTACTTCCCTTTGAGCACTGTGGAGTCTCTCTCCGGTACTGGTAGAGGCGTATTCAGCACCTGCAATAGAAGTGGAAGGGTAAACTTATGACATTTTGAATTCAGGGTTTGGTTTTTTTAATATATATTTTCCTTTATTTGTTCTTTCAACTAGATACGTGTGCCCGGGTTCAATCAAACTACAGTGGAAACCTGATAGCCTACATTGTATTTATAACAGAGATGGTGGGACCAAAGCAAAATCCCTGTTATATATCAGATCCCAGTTATATCAGATATTCAAGGGAAATCAGCAAACATCACCATTATCGCTATCATGGACAGGAAAGATGATAATGAATGTAATTAGCGAATAGACACGAGTGAGTACAGTGAAACTGCCACTTGACACAAGGCCTATGCTACTGCTAGCAGAAGTGGAAAATACATGTACATGTGTATGTTAAGACTAAGAAGATGCAACACTGTCAGCCACAGTCACAGTGTCAGGCTTGTTCTCACTCACTTCGCTGTTCATCAATTGATGAGTGTGTTCAATGTCATTGTGCTGCACACTGCGTTATCATTTACTTTATGTCTCACGAGCCTAGTCTAAACCTACTGTGCATCTCAGAATCCCTGTTATAACAGATTGGGGCCTGATAGGTCCCTGCTATAACCGATAAATTTTAATAAAAAAGATAAAATAAAAGTGAGGATTTTAAAAAACCCTGTTAGTTATAGCCGAATTCCTATTATATCCAGGCCTGTTCTATATGGTTTCTACTGTACCATAAATACTAAATTCATGCACAACATTTGGAATTCCACCTGGGGTATCATCAGCTATGAAAACATTGGAAAAACAAAAAGTAACCCACCAACGCCAAAGAAAATAATGATGATGATAGTAATATTAGTAGGAGCACATGATTCATTTAGTGAGTGTTGGAATATAATACAATGAAAATCACGGAGATGCAAGTAGTGAGTGTTGGAATAAGATACAATGACAATCACGGAGATGCAAGTAGTGATTGTTAGAATAAGATACAATGAAAATCACGGAGATGCAAGTAGTGAGTGTTGGAATAAGATACAATGAAAATCACGGAGATGCAAGTAGTGAGTGTTGGAATAAGATACAATGAAAATCACGGAGATTCTAGTAGTAGTGAGCGTTGGAATAAGATACAATGAAAATCACGGAGATGCTACAAATAAACATCCGGACTGAAAGATATTTTTACACTACAATAGACATTTTTAGATGCAAACAGAATCATCTCACCTGAAGCAAACGCAACTTCTGCAGTCGCATCAGCCAATTTCTCAGCACTGCTAAAAAGTAAATCTAAATCCTGAATGAACAAAAAAAAAAAAAAGACTATCATTAGATTTTAAGTCCACCAATGTCAGGCTATTGAATAAATTAAATACATGTATATCACATGACTGAGCATGAAGAAATACAATGACATTGTTGGTAGACTTACTAGAATACAATAGTATCACATTGTAGAGGAATAACTGATACTATACTATACATGTATTAGACTCGTACTCTAGACTTTAAAGATTGAAAAGATTTGAGATGGGTTAATAGTCCCTTTCTCCACTCAATGCAGACTCGCAGACCCCTGACAGGCCATATCACACAAGAACCTTTCCAACTCATTGGGGAGCATACAGGGGAGTGCCAGTACTTACCTAACAGAAGAAGAAACAGTACACCATCATCTTTTTCAATACATCCACATCGCAGAATTAAGAAAACAACTGTTAGTGTTAAAGTTAATGCCAAATCCTACCATCTACAATAGCCTATACTCTCCACAAAAACTAAAGAACACTGCAACATTTCATAACCTGGCATTGGCTGCAGTAATTGGAAAAGAAAAAGAAAAATAAGATAAAATTCCCTTTTTATTCATCCCTAGGGGAAATTTCTCTTTAGGATCTATGCTGAGGAAAGACTGAAATAATCCAGGCATCAGACGCAGTGCAGTGCCGCAGGTAGGATTCGGGGTGAATTATCTTGCGCAAGGAAAATATCAAATGCTGGAGCGGGGCTCAAACCTGAGATCCTCAGGTTACTGAACTGTGAAATGCCACTATCCACTCGGCCGTCTAGCCCTTTTTTTTTTTAAAACCTGAGTGAGTGCGATGAGAAAAAATATGTGTAAAAATACTTTCCCAAGGTCTCAACGTCAGACCAAGCACCAGCGGGAATTGAATTCACAGCAAAGTCAGACCTAGTGCCAGTGGGAATCGAACTCATAGCCTTTAGATTGAAAGCTGACCTGACTAACCACTCGACCACAACTTCTCACATAATACAATAGTAAATATAAAAACTAAAATTAATGTTCATGTTTCTATGGGTAATGAATGTAAATTCTTCACCATTATCACGAGTAGGAGAGTTTAAGACGAAGTCTCCATCAACCCACCTGTCTTCTTATCCTTACTTGACCCAACTCATGTCTTGTTTCTAAGACAATGTCTTCTATTCTCTCCACTTCTTTGTCATGATCCAACATTTGCATCTGGTATTCCAACAACGTGATAAGAACGTCAATGAGCTGGTGGCAATAAAGGACAAAATACTGATTAACAGTCATCCTTCAAAATGCTGCCGTTAGCATTCAAATTTCAGTGTGCTTTTCTTTTGACTCTATATCTATAAATAGACTGCGTTATGGATGCAGATGGCCGAGAATGGATTTCCTGGTAATATTGTATTTCCTTGCGACTGAGTCACCCACCCACAATTGACACTTTCTATTGAAGTATGGTAGCTGTGTGCATTCAATAGACGGCAAATCTATGAGCTTTGTCCTATTCTAGAATGGTTAGGCCTATACCGCACCTAGATAAAACTGTCTTTCAACTGTTTTGTAGTGAGTTGTGAACAAGGGTTTAAAGAGAACCCTACCTCACTACTATGACAAAACAATTTTGTCTTCAAAAGTTGTGCCTCGTCAGAAACTGAGTACGACAAGACTGTCGAAAGTCTGATTTGAGTTAATAAGGGAATAGAGCAGCCTACCACACTTAGACAAAACTGTCTTTAGATTTTACACGATATGCACACAGATATCCGGTCATATTTATCCCATATTTGCACTTCAATTGAACAAGGAACATTAGTACTGTAAATTTCTATCATGGACGTTGATGTCAATTGGACTCTCTCCCTATATATGTATCTTTCTTCCCCTACTTTTTTTACCATAATATCTTCTCCTTCTTCACCATAGAGTGAGAGAGAGAGAGAGAGAGAGAGAGAGAGAGAGAGAGAGAGAGAGAGAGAGAGAGAGAGAGAGAGAGAGA
>JASKDV010204918.1:0-10645 GCA_032466395.1 Aegires albopunctatus
ATATAACCAATATACCCAAGCCCTGATTGCTTACTAAACTTACAAAGTGCATGCATCATGCAGAGTTAAAAACATCATATTCTGATATCGTCCAATGTTGCATGTTATAATAAATTAAATGCATTCTCTCTCTCTCTCTCTCTCTCTCTCTCTCTCTCTCTCTCTCTCTTTCTCTCTCTCTTTCTCTCTCTCTCATCTCCCTTACTATTTTTATACAAGTACTATTCACCATATTTACATGACGTTAGTATAATCTACAATGAATGAGTTGGACGGATAATAACACGACATCCTATCGATACTTCCGGTCTTCACAATTTACTTACCTCAGTCTTGTAGGACTCAAACTTCGGGGCCTTGCAAACGTGACAGTATGAGTTTTAGGGGCTTGAGATCCTTCGGATATCTTTCTGAGACGTTGCATGATATTATCGCTGTCCTCTCCTGGTGGATGAAATGACAATATTATTTGGAAATAAAGTTGCAAGTCTTAAAATGAATCATGGTAATTATAATATGGTGATATATTAATATCAACATCCAATTTTGATAAAAAATGATGAGGATATTTGTTTTTGTTGATACTGATTATGGAGGTGGTCTTGATAATAATGATGGTTAAGTTGATGATAATAATGCTATGGAAATATCAGGTCAATGTGTTGTATTCGTTGTCATGTGGTTCTACAAAGGATTGAAAACACGTGTCTATATTTAGGTCCTGTGAAGTGATAGTGATTTTCCAACGTCTTAGTAGGGTGTTTCATAGACTAAATTGAAATCGACTTCTTTTGTTGTTGTTGTTGAGCTTGGTGGTTGATCAGAAATACTCTTGCTGCTTCGGCAAGAAGATTGGGTGCCGCTCAGAGATTGCGGGTTCAATTATTTCTTGCTTCACTAGAATGTTTTTCGTTTCTTCCTTTATAAGAATATTGTATTCCTTTCTTGGGGTTATCCTAGAATATACTACACGTTTACAAGTGTTACGCTTAATAGTGAAACACTTATAAACAGTATTTTTACACACAGGGACGGGAGATAGATGTGGACATGATTATCAATAATCAGACCTGATTGTGTTCCACCAGAATATTTCTCCGATGGAATTGTGAGCGACACAGAGACGCATGGCGTATCTGGGGAAGATAAAAAAAGAAAAAAAAAAGAAAAAAAAAAGTAAAAGAAAATATCACACTTAGATATGGCTCATGCCTACAACCGGTCTGTGATGACCGCGCTTTATTATTTGGGCTGGGGATCGAAAGGTCCCAGGTTCGAATCCAGCGCGGTGCATAATGCAATAGTCACTCGTAAATCATAAACTTTAATAGGGTTATTGTGAGACATTTATTTTTTGGGCTAGTAATCGAAAGGTCCCAGGTTAGAATCCAGCGCGGTGCATAATGCAATAGTCACTCGTAAATCATAAACTTTAATAGGGTTATTGTCAGACATTATTCGATTGCAACGTCACAAACACGTGGCCCGCTTCTTGAGGAGACGTGGTCTAGATGCATGTTTAACCGAGTTCTGCAAATGTATGCTGTATATTTACAGCCAAATGTTTTCAGCGAAAAGTCCAAAAGGATCATAAAAAACCAGAAACAATGACAATATAGTTATTTTAATCATTAAAGAGGAGTCAATTCTGTAGCAATGAATTTGACATGTCAATATCATAGCCTACACAATACTTTAAATTTAACGGTGGAATAAAAAAAAATGTTTTACTAAACTTTCTCAAACTTAGTTTTTCGGACATCTTTCTTTGAAATGCAAAATTCAGAAAGCATAGAAATGAGCCAATTAAGAACACAAATAAGTAACATAACCAGAAACTAATAAAATAAAAATAAATAAATAAAAGGATGCAGCGTATATTCAGAAAAAGTGGAGTGTGCTTCGAAATATGTGACACCGGAAGAACAATGAAGAGCAAAGGATGATTATTACTTGCAAAATAATTAACACATCATTTTCCTACATTAACACCAGGTACAAGTTTGTAGTACCTAACAGTATATATTAACAGTAATACTACTGCTAATAATAATATTAATACTGATAATACATAGTATACCTAATGTCACATTACGATCCTCTTGAGCCCTTTCTTTATATTTGATTGGTTGCTTCTGCAAAGCCTTTTCCAAGATATTTTCCACAGTAGGTCTCTCGTAGTCCGAAGGAACCATCATATTCATGAATTTGGCCTCGAAGTCTTCAGTTTTGATAGAATCGTTATCGGTACCATAACCCGTGGACAACATAGTGGCTGACGGCCGAGCCGCATTTCGATGTCGCAGACGACTGGACAAAGATCCGGATGCAGTTGGTTTCCCTGGATGCGTTGGAAGATCTGGGGGCACTGCAATGATCGAACGATGAGATTGAAATAGGTGTAATGTTCGTCAGAGAGGACAAAGGGCGCGCTACGTGGGCTATCAATATATTATTTATTAGGAATGCCATTGTGAGACATCTATGTTAAATAGATTTATTCAATATTCGATAGAAAAACGTGTTAATCGGTACTCTTGATTATTCGGATTGTGACTACAGTTTCATTAGTGTTAACTCTTCACGAGCTATTCTCCACCCTTTTTGAAAATAATTGAATGTAATCATAGATATACTAATATATTCAAAGAAAACGTTCGTATCCAATGCTCCAAGTAAGAACCTGTAAGATGTAAATAAATAATACAAAGAAGGAAAATGTATGTAATCCTTGATTCCTTATTTTGGGATAATTATAATTTATTGATTTGAAATTAATACTATGGAGCAACATTTAAAAACAAGCGGACACTTTGGGGAAATTTCAAATTAACTAGTTGTCGATAATAACAACAAAGACCATAACAGTCGAAAGAAAGAACAGTTAAAGAAAATAAATGAGTAGAAATAAACGAAAAGAAGGAGGATAAAAGGAAATGTTTCATCCTGTTTTCTACTCATTCATTTTCATTAATTGTTCTTTCTTTTTATTCTTTTCATATTCGTTTTCGTCTCGTTTTGTTATCACTGAAAGCTCATTGATAGTCTGTCCTGTTTATTTATTGGCATATTTTATCATTTATCACTTAAAGATCATAAATCACAGTTTTCATCCATGTCAGATTTAATCATACTCTATAATTCATATAACGATATCATATAATGTATGGAATAATATGTTTGCAATTTTATTAAATGTACAAAAACACAGGGCATTTAAAGGCATGTTCCTTTTTCGTCCATTACACTGAAATGATATAATACAACCTTCTTTCTTTTTTTTTTTTTTGCTTTCTGAGAAGAGGGAATCGTGCACAAGCCCAAAAGAAATTTGGAGTGAAATGCTTCATTTTCGTTAATTATTTGAAACATTGGATGCTATATTAAGCTTTAAAAGGTTATTTATAAGCCTAGCCTCTTACCAGACAACTATCTCGCTGGTTAACTTCATTGTAAATATAATAAGCTGGATTTACTAAATAAAATTAAATGTGACAAGTAATCGGTGTAAACATCTATAATGGGGTAGATAGTCAACTAAGAAAAGAAAAATCAAATGAATATAGAGAGGAATGATCAAGCAAAAAAGCTGAGCAAAAACAACAAAAAACAAAACAAATGCGAGAGATAGACACAAGCAGATAAATGCGTGGCATATCTACAAAAAAATTTGAAAATTTATCAAATAATTGATGACTGAACTGATGATTAAGTCAAACAACCAATTATTCAACAAAGGTTTGACTGTCATCGGTTGTTCATTGACTAGCAACTAGAGATAACTTCTACTCTGTATCTTTATGTTCTTACAAGATGTTTGTGTACATTTCTCACATCCATCTTTAGGTAAAGATAATTTGACCTTTGGATTAGATTGTTTGATTGCCTCCCCTTTTGATCGCATTGTTTGTGTGGTAGTGGTAAGCTGAGTATCATTGTCGTCATCGCTGTCATCTAAGATATAATGACAACTTCATTGATACGAATTTCTAATTTAATTTCGATGGAGAAAAAGAAATTTGACTGAAGTCCAGACAGGTCAAGTCGCTCGATATACAACCATGTGTGACGTCATTCGCCCCTTTTACTTTACAGTAATGTAATAATTTTTGTCATGCAAGTTACTAGATGACTGTGTGAAAGCTCTTATCCCGAAATGGGTTCATAAGTGACATGAATTCAGTGCGTAACTTCATGAAAGACACATTAGTATTGTGTCGAGCAATTTGTTCTGTCTGGCTACAATTTTAAAGAATGGCAGGGAAAAAAGCTGAGAGGAATTCTTAAAGTTTTAAAATGGTTTCAATGGCTTTCTTGAATGCCTTATTTATGAGGGCGATGAAAGATCTTTCCATATTTTAATAGGTCCGATGTCTGTACAATCGGGGCCGAACCTACAGTGAATTTAGGATGTTAACTGCGTAGATCTATATACGTCGTTCAAAAAAGAGGCAGTAACTGTTATTCAGCAACGAGTCATTGGACGTTATTTTTGACGGTTATAGAAGGTAAAAATATCTTTATGGTATAATTGACACTGGAATGCGAGGTAAAAATGCAAGTATGAACAATAAAATATGAGTATCGAATTAACAAGAAATGATTAGATCTATATGGAGTCAAATTGAGTTTTGAATGAGATTTCATCGATAAACATGATTATCACAGTGAAGACAATAATGATGAAATCAATGATAATCATTGCGTTGGAAAGGGAGGTAATGTTGTTATGATTATAATTGAATACTTTGATTGCGATCAAGGATACATGCATACAAGAGCACGTGCTGTATGAATAATTGATTGAAGAGCAACGTGGTGTTAAGACAATGACCACCTCATCTTAAAATCAATATCTTCAACGTATTCATAGAAATGACATAATCGGCACCTCTCAGAGAAAACTAGAGAGTCTATGCATACAGACAGGCGAATTAAAAGATGGTATCAATCGAATTGAGAAAGGTTACTATCAGGGCTGGATATAGGGGGTGGGGGGAGATTGCCTGACCTGAGCATGTACCTAAAATTTGAGAATTTTTAAATGAATCATAGATGAACATAGAAATAAATAAGGCGGAAACCTATATAAAAAGAAAAAAAAAGAAAAGAAAAAAAAACCCTTCTAAAAACAGAGAGGAATACAAGATTTAAAAAATTAATTCATAATTTAAACAGTAGCATGTCGGGAGTTAAAATAGCAGATATATGAATAATGTGTTTGCCACATGAGTAAATAGGAACAACAATTTATTATTGAATAACTAATAAGCAAAATAACGTACCTACATTACAAATATTAGAAAAGAAAATGCACCCAAGGTTATTAATGTTCAAGCTAGAATTATGAAGTTATACTCAGAGGTTATTATTAAATCATATCGTGCACAAAAAATAAAGTGAAAACAAGAGAGTTCTCGTAAGGCTAAAGAGCGATAAAGAGGTTAGCGAGCACCTTAAATCTTCGTGAAGTACACACTCACTCGTTTAGTACCCATTTGCATTTTCGCACAATAAAATTTATATTGCAATGTGCTTAAGAGATCAAAGAGATGCATGTCCCTGTACGTCATGAAAGTTCCAGCGAAAAAATCTGAATCACTCTGCCATTAAGACCTAAACTACATTGGTATTGTACCCGTCAGCTTGTTCAGGGTAAAGACACGAAAGCAATAAATAGATTGAAGACGAAGCACAACGTCATGACTGAACATTAGTTTAGAATAAAGGAGAATATAATAGAGTTAAAAAGTATACAGGGTGGCGAATAATTGGGATCATTGGAAGACCACTTTACTCTTACATCGAGAGAAAATGGCGGAAAAGGGAAGAACATCATTAATTTGTGAAGCTCAATTTGTACCTTTTTTCTTTCGCATGATCTCCTTAAATTTGCTGTCAATTTGTTGGGCAACCACAGAGTCAAGGTCACTGGGAGCGTCATCTATATTTCTCAAAGCTGCGTCCTCTGTGGATGATACAAATGCTGTGTTATAACATCTGTTGAGTGGTATTTTTCAGCATTTGTGATAAGAGAAAATCATCATCATCATGCGTCATCAACATCATCATCATTATCTTCTTCCTTTGACCCTCTCCTCCTCGCCTTATCGATCTCATCATCATTGTCATTATCATCATCCCCATTCTTCTATTTCTCCTCCTTGTCCCTCTCCTCATCTTCTTCCTCCTCCTCATCATCATCACCATCCCCCAAACGTCTTTTCATTTTTTATTCTATCGTGTGCGAGAAAAATAAATACCTAAGATTTGCACTTAAAAAATTCTTTAATACACACCGTGCATCTTTGTAATTTAACAATTTGATACATTCATGCATAATTAATAAATTATGTCAGCAATTTGAATGGTATGTGTTGAACGTTTCAATAGTTGTAAGCAATTTATATTTGCATATTGAAATCCGTCATATCATTGATGTGGTCGGTTGAACCAGCGCATCGAGCAGTCACTGCTCGGAGCCACATCTTCCACCTGAAATTGACTTTCTGAATTCTCCAAATGAAATATGTTTCCAAACATAAAGCAGCGCCCTTTTCAGGTCATATGTATGGATTCTGCCCACAACCATTATTTATGTACAGGGTCTTCTAAAAGTAGTGTTAGATTGAGAAGTATACAATCATTTGTTTTTAATCACAGAAAATAATGACGCTCCATTTTGTCTCTATAAAAATGGGCTACTGACTAATTACAGCTTTATTGAAGTAAGAAACACAGGACAAAATTTACCATCAGTCATAGCATCAGTCAAAGCCGCTTCGCTATAGATTTCGGCCGTGCCATTGATTTTATCAGTATTCGAACCTTCATCCCCACGGAAACTGGCTGAACCTAGACCCGTGTCGGTGTCATCTTGTTCTACAGATTTGTTCAGGTTCAGGGAAGGAACTATGGATAAGAAAAAGTATTATAGGCTAGTCAAAGTGTTGTTATCGCGTATTATCAGGTTTTAAAGTTGCCGATACCTACAAGGCAGTATCAAGTAACGGCGTATAAAACGTAATGTTGTCTGTCTGACAATATATTTAGCCCTCAATCATATCGGAAGAATGATAGAGACTTATTATGAAACATAACAGTTTCAAACTGTGGCATCTTGGTCTACAGGTAAACATTTGGGCTGGTGATTGAAAAGTCTCAGGTCAGAATACCTCTTGGCGCAATGTAGAGTTCATGGGAAACGCTATTTACATGCATTTCCCCATCGTAGTCAGATGTAAAATGGTTACCTAACTAGATGTAGATTGTATTGTCCATGTGCTAGAGAAAAGCACATTTCATCCGGTCGCCGTTTTGCATGCTCTTTAGGGGATCAGAAGGATTTAGGATGCAACGACCTGCCGGGGAAAATCTGTAAAGTGCATTGAGCACATTAAGCGAAAACGCTTTATAATATGAGAACGCTCTTTTCTCTAAAGTTTAACTTTAATCCCACGTGGTATGCATGATTTCCTCTCTCACTTTTCACTAAGTGCCAGTAAGTGAAATTAAACTGTGTTACACTGAGTATGCATCTGTTCTTTTCCAGAAAAGTCTAGACGTTTTTACGACTATGATCGCAACCAAAATGAACATTTACAAATTAAGGCAAGGATCGGTGTTGTTGGCTTTTTCCGTCTTGACAGACCATCTGGCACCATGTTGCGCTACACCTGTGCAATGTGTTTTCAGGAAGAGTGATTGACAAGGCATACTTCCTTCCCTAGGACTAAGATGTTGAATATTCTTGCTTATTTCAGGTGACAACGTTAAAATTACTATATACTACTCCTGCTACTACTACTACTACTACTACTACTACTACTACTACTACTACTACTACTACTACTACTACTACTACTACTACTAGTACTAGTACTACTACTACTACTTACTATAATATATCTTTTATTCATTCGTTTAACCATTCGTCAGTTAGCTTTACACTTAACTGATCGACCAATCAATAATCATTATATCTGCTAATTAATCTATTTTATCTTATGTTAATGACTAACCTTGAGTGGAGCTATAAGAGTGTCGTGAATGGCTGGATTTCAACCTCGATGATGACGTTGGTCTTGGTGACTTGGAAGGAGTCAAAGCTGTAGTCACATTGGGTTGGTCCTTTTAAAAAATCAGGATAAGGAATTATTGTAAATGAAAGTAATAAAAGACAACGGTAGGTTTATAATAGTCCGTGTCTCAGCCCCAAGACCACATTCACAGACTTTGCTTCAATCATCTACC
Source organism: Aegires albopunctatus (assembly GCA_032466395.1). Classification (NCBI taxonomy): domain Eukaryota; kingdom Metazoa; phylum Mollusca; class Gastropoda; order Nudibranchia; family Aegiretidae; genus Aegires; species Aegires albopunctatus. Next base: position 8,254 of record JASKDV010204918.1, read on the forward strand.
CTTCAACCATTTACATCGCTATTTAGCTTACGGGTAAGATATTGCACAGTCTACACCGGGTACACGAGTGCAATCGGAAAAAAACATGCGTAAAGAGACTCTCTCTCCAAATCGGACATAATCGAGCAGCAATCGAATAAGTCTTCCGACTGCAAGCCGACCACGCAGGCCGTTCAACCACGGCACCACAATATTAAATGTATAATCAAAACAAATTAAATAGTACAACAGATCATGATGGAGATACTTTGTTAATATCATCTTTGAATTTGCAAGGTAGAAGGTTTCTTGCTCAGTAAAGTTCAGTGTCATTGATTCAAGTTATTAATCAGATTTCACATGAAAGGAAAGGCAATGGGAACATAAAATGTCCGGAATTGAAATACATTGTACATAGATGTAATGTCAAGATACCTTGTCCTCTTTCTTTACAAGTTCATTTACACAATCATTTGGAACACATCATCCCCTCCCCAAAACATGTTAGATCATGACTCACTTTACCTAACCAACCGTCAAAAAAAATTATATCAATCATGAAAGACACCACTCACCCTTTTTTTAAGATGGTATAATTTTTGAAACGTTCAGGCCGACACCTCCCATTCAAATGCAACAAAATCAGATATAGAAATTTCTCTCTTCCAACCGCCATCAAATTATTGATAAGTAAGAAATATAATTTGTTTGTTCACTGTATTGTAAAATAACAAGTGTTGGTTTTGTTCGGTTGTTTTTTTTGGGGGTTTTTTTTTTGTTTTTTTTAAATAATCCTATTATATATTATACTTTGTTTATCATAATATTTTAATTAACGGACATATATTTTCTTGGCTGATTCAACAAAAAGATGTGCCTTTTGGACAATAAAGTTATTCTTATTTTATCTTAAATTCGGTGTGCGTATAATGGTGATGATGACGACAATGATGTTGATGATGAGGTAAGTAAAGATGCGATGGTTATAATCATGAAGAATAAGATGTCGGCGAATAAGACGACGGTGCTGATAATGGTGATGACAATGATGATAAAGATGTTGACAGCGAAAAAAAAAAAAATAGAAGATGAATAAAGAATAACTTACATGGGGGAAAGAGTGGTAAGTAATACAATTAACACTAACAACTGCTGAGTGTTTACCTTGCTCATGGCCTCAATTTCAGCATCTATCTTGTCCAAGATGCTGTTCACAGGGTCATCACTGGACAGGGGGTCTTTGGAAGACATCAACCTGAAGGTGGACAGAGAACTGACCGTGACATGGGCTTGTGGTCTCTTAATGATCACTGTCTGGGGATCTTCTAGTTCGGCTTCGGACACACCTGAATGTCGAATGAAACAATAAGGTCGTATTGTTGACATTACATGTAAATACAGGATCTGTGGGAAACGGTTGGCCTTCATGGTAAACATATTATTATATAATCACAAGATTGATCCGAAAGAAAGGATCGAAAAACAAAAGTCTAGTGAGGCCCAGCTTCATCCCTTGTCCAAAAAAGGGCGCTCCTGACGAATAAGAAATTTGAGTCCAGATAAAGTATATATATGATAAAAGTAAAGAGCGTTAAAACCAAATTATGTGCTCATGCTTTTTACAGAGTTTCCCTGGCAGGCCATTACGATCCAAAATCCTTCAGAAAGCGCTTTACTCTAGCATACTGACACGATCTTCGAACTTGGGACCTTTCAATCACAAACCAAATGTCTACAACTAGACCACGATGCCACTGATGTTTGATCATATCAAGTTCACAAAGTTTAACCCTAACCTAGACTGAATGTTAGAGAATTAGAGCTAAGTCATCCCTTTTCAGAAGTCACTACAAACCTTAAAGGATTGTATGTCGTGATTCGTCATTATTCTATTACGTATTTTGCAAGACATTCCCATAGTTTTTTTGTGTTTTGTTTTGTTTTTGTTTTTGGGACAATATTTATATTACAGAGAAAAATAATAACAACAAAGAAAAAAAAAAGAAGAAAAGAAAAAAGAAAGAAAAAGCAAGTAAAAGAAAAAGAAAAAGAAAAGTTACGTCATAATATAATATATAATTGTAATCACAAAGGAGACTAAGAACTAAACTAAAACTTGTGTTGAATAAATCATCATTGCCTACAGGCTCAACGTAAAAAGATTTGCGACCCAATCCCGAAAAATTCTGATTCTAAAATAGTTTCCAACCTAAAAATGTATGTCAACTAAAGATCATGATTGCCCACACTGCAACAGAACTGGTCGGTAGATATATATATCTTATATATATATATATATAGAGAGAGAGAGAGATAGAGAGAGGGGGAGAGAGGGAGAGGGAGGGGGAGAGGGAGAGAGAGAGAGAGAGAGAGAGAGAGAGAGAGAGAGAGAGAGAGAGAGAGAGAGAGAGAG
>JASKDV010204929.1:0-10645 GCA_032466395.1 Aegires albopunctatus
GCCGGCATCTTTTCTTTGAGTGTTTATTAATTGTAATGCTTGATACAATTTTAATTATTATATTCTGGTTAAGTGTTTTATCAAAGGAAGTGTTGGAGAAAGATTCCTGTATGCTTACACATACAACTTGTAGGAAATTACGCTTTTCATGTTGATGAAAAATTACACTCAATGATAATTTTAACATTGTTTCTGATAATGTTAATTGACTTTTTTTAGATACCTCTTGCATAATCTAAATATGAAATATTTTGTCCCCGGTTAGTTATGTTTTTGTACAGTGAATACCTGATATAACAGGGATGGTAGGAACAAAGCAAAACGCTTGTTATATCAGATACCCGTTAAATCAGATATTCAAGGGAAATCAGCAAACATCGCCATTATCATTATTGCTATTTATTAATGGCAGGAAAGATGATAATGAATGTAATTAGTGAATAGACATGATTGAGTACAAAGCAACTGCCACTGGACACTAGGCCTAGGCTAGTACTAGAAGTAGAAATGTTAAAACTAAGTAAGACAGCGCAACACGGTTAGGCTTGCTCTCACTCACTTTATGTTCATTGACCATTGTGCTGACAGTGACACACTGCTCTTTGTCTCACAAGCATAGCCTATTCCTACTTTACTTGTTGGTTAACACTAACAGACCATGCGGCAGGAGGCTTCAGGCCTAGCTTACCCTCCATCCCCCTCGGGTACGCACATAAATGATCTAAGATTGGGGAATTCCGGTCTGCCTGGCTTTCACATTCAGTATCATCAGTGTAAGAGTAGGAGAGGGGTTCCTCGTTTGATGACTCATTAGATCTCCAGTCCCCCTCCCCCATCACCTCACTTTTATTGTCTGTGGTTATGATTACGTAGTTACGTCGCTTATATGTGGGGAGTCTCGAAATCCCTGTTATAAGAGACTGGGTCCTGATGGGTCCCTGCTATAACCCATAAATTTTACATGAAGATAAATATAAAATAAAAGTGGGGATTTTAAAATTCCCTGTTATAGCGGAATCCCTGTTATTCCCGGGCCTGTTATACATGTATATGGTTTCCACTGTACTTTTAACAATGACAATGACTACCTCATGTGCCATTAAGTTGACTGTATCAGAGTTATTATTTTTTTCCATTAAATTTATTTACTCTTTACCATCTAAATTAAAATATGGCATCTCAGTGTTGTGTGAGAGGGTTGGTTTGCAAATCAAATACATGTTCAAAGTTCAAATCCTGGAATCCGTTTGATTTTAATTTTAGCCTGTTTCAGATATAAAATAAGTATTTCACTTAAAGCAGGCTTTGTCATTATTCTAAAATAAAAGTGCTTCTGGCAGATACTGTATGCTGAGAAAGATATCGGATTAAATAAAGCAAGTCACCCCTGCAAAGTGGTTAAGGTAAAAGCACATTTAGCGTAATCTGCAAAATGTAAAAATACCCTTTGTATTTTCAAAGCAAAATTAAAATCTATCAATTCTTTCCTCCCATTAAAAGAAGAAACCTTGTTTCAATTAAATGTATGGTTGTGATAAGTACGACCTCACAGCTGTTTTAGTATCATTGTAATTTTTTGAAAATCATTATCCATATTTTGTCAGGTAACTTATTGAATTTTCCATCCATAAAAATGTTGATTCAGTATTCAGTCCACATGTATGGCTGTAAAATCATTAGCCTGTTGAATTAGATAGTGCAATGTTGATAACTAAAATAACTGCCGTAACCGTTTGTTGTTTCATGCCTATTTTGACTTTTGCTTTAAAATTGAAAGGTAAAGCAATCGGCTTGTTGATATTTATAATAAATGTACAAAGCTGATTCAAAATAACATTAAATATCAATGTTCTTTGAATTTTTTTCTGAAGTTTTGGCGTTTTCTTATACATTGTGCTTCACTTTCTTCTTCTATATTGAATCTTCCCTGAAGCCTCATTTGAGTGTTGTAATTTACATTAAAAATCCAATTGCCTCATAATTAATACAGTGTTTTTGAGAAAGTATAAATAATCGACCGCAAACCTAAAAGCTGCACAATATTTTATGCAATGCGTACGAGCCTATAGCTAAGTTCGGAGTCGTAAGTCTAAACATAAATGCTACGTAACCTTCCGAATTCATAACTAGCCTAAGAAGCCGTACGCAAGTTAGAAACGCGAGACCCTTGTCGTACATTTGCAACGCAAGCTTTGATAATTCATATAATATAAATATAACTATAACAAGATTGATGTGAATATCAACGATTGTCAAAGACCATAAATTTATTAGAGAGGCCTTACAAAGTGATAATTTTCATCCAATAGCGAAAGTAAAGCAGTAATTGATTCCAGATCTAAACTAACATTCACCCATTCGATGACCCCCTTTCTATCATCTTCATAGAGATGGTCATTTGTTAAAACCAAGATTCGCTGAATAATTTACTCCCTGTCGGAAGTCGTTGACAAATAACTGTTCATTAAAATTAACATTCACTCGTTTGGTCAAAATAACCTACGTTGGCATGTTTGGCAGTTGGAAGTCGGAAATAATTGATAACCTCCAAAGTTACGCAGTTGAACTTAAACAGACAAAATAGCATCTAAGATTAAGACATCCGTACTTGTGTGCAGCCTAGCTAGTTTTGGCCTAAACACTGCAGATGCGTAATGCACAGCTTTCAAGTTTATGGCCGCATAAATATTTATTTATTGGCTTACCTATTTGAAGTTCTACTACAAATATAGTGGAAACCCAGATAATCTGAATTTTGCTTAATTTGATGAAGTTTGCAAAGAGCAGTTTGTTTTATCTTCTTTGTCTTTGTTACATTTGGACTGATAATACGAATTATTATCCTGTCAATTTCTTACATTCAAAGTCTAAATGATGGTGATTTGGTGGAAATCAAAGCTTTGAGTGTGCTTACATCACCAAGATGCATTTTTACACTGTGAGCCAACATGGTGCCACGCACTAGTTCTATCTATCAGCCTTACCTTATCACTTCGTTAAATTTATTGGGTCCTCCCATAACTTCAGGATTCCACCATTGATTGGTTTACCTAATACCACTAAATGTCTGTAATTTAAACTTAACCTAGTGAAGTAAAGGATGAGGGATGGAAGGGAATGGCATGAGAGAGAGAGAGAGAGAGAGAGAGAGAGAGAGAGAGAGAGAGAGACTATAACAGGAATAGAGGCAAGTGTGAAAGTAAATGTCACTGCCAATGACTCGTAGTCATCATAGAACAGCATAACTCTTGCTCTAGCAGTATAGGTCTAAACTAACACACGGGCTAGCCCACTACAAGACCAGGGCATTAGCCTAATGAATGGATGTGGATATAAATTAAAATCTAAGCCAGGTCAGGCATTGATCAATACTCTATCTCCTCACTTATTGTTAGGTTTTTTGCCTCCACTACTCTTCAAAGCAGTTACATAAATTTAACTTTAATCATTTTATTTTTAATTAGAGATAGAGAGAAAGAGAGATCGATGAATGATAATTAGTTGTTGATACACAATTAAATGGGTAATGTAATAACACCCGAAATTCAATTATCGTACAACTTGGAAAAACTAAGAATCACTATGCAATAAGTTGGCCCTAATCACTTTTCCAGATAAGAAAGACAAGAAAAAGAAAATATGATCTTTTAGAAATTTTCTTTATTCTGAAAGACAGTTTTTGGACGAAACCAACTCATTCTTGAAATATTTTCATATTATTCACAGGTAGCCCTGAAGTAAAAACAATGTTGTTTACTTGTTTTTGATATTATGGCAACATGAATACCATTCTCACATCAATATTACATATTAATATTCACATACATGATATATATTGGGCCAGCCAAAAGAGAAAGCTCCTGAGCTATGACAGTAACAGCTTTTATACAGTCACACGCACTACAAAGTTCAGGTAGCTTTCCTTTCATTATTTCAATTCTCATATATATATGTCAAAATCACACAATCAATAGACCATTTCAAAGCTGAGGAATTTATCTTTCCAATATCAATAAATATTTATTCATTTACATTAACTCCAAAACAAGTCTGTTAAATGAAATTTAAAAAAAATCACCTTTTTTCCAACACTTCGCAGCAAAGAATTACGTTTTAAAAAATTTATAGAGCCATCTTAAAACGTACTTAATAAATACTAATAGGTTGTGTAGCCGCCCTGTACAGCTTGCATAGCTTTCAGTCTCATTGGCATCGATTGCTTAAGATTGAACCCCACATTTGCTGGAATGCGATCCCAATTTATGAAACAGAGCACCTGGATTCGCCTTGAGCAGACTGTTTTTAACTGGAGTTTCATCACACCCCAAAAGTTATCGATTGTGTTTAAACTTTAAGTCTGGGCTTACTGACTGGTGGCCAGTAATATTGCAATGTTGTTCTCGGTGAAAAGTATGAGAGAAAATGGAACCTGAACTGAAGTTTGCGTGTGACTATATATATTCAAAACGATGCTACACATTTCAAATATGTTTTTCCACTTGCTAGAATTACAGTAGTACACGGCTATGGTGGGACTTTTGGTTCCAGAAGAAAAATCCCGCTGTAGGCGAGTTCCTGCTATAGGCATGCAAATGGGAATTATCCGAAAAAAATCTAAACCCACATGAATTTTTCAAATCTTCATGTCCTGTGGTCTGGAGACGTTTTCTCTGATTGAAACTGTCTTTTACTGATACTGATAACTGACACAATGACTTCCTTGTCTCTCAAAAAAGTATAAAGAGTTCCAAAGGAAATGTCGTGATCCCTGCATATTTGCGCTCTAGTTAAGGCTTTACTTTCTTATCAACTTCATTGATTATCTCCGCCTTTAGAGAGAAAAGCATTTTTAATGGAAGTCATCTTTTCCTCGGTCTTGTTGCTTGTGCTGTCTAGGCCTATAGGCCTATCGCACCGGTAATGTAGAACTGGTGAAGTGGAGGCGTGCGCATCAATGATCACAAGGAATCGGGAACCCAAATCACACACTACACACTCTCCTCTTTTTACTTTTTGGGCCTAGGCTAGGCCTATGACACATCACTTTTGGAGTGGCTCGCGTAGCCTATAAAACGTCTCTTCGCACCATCTCTCCCTGCTGCCTGCCTCACCTCACTCATCAATGGACTGGTCAATCACAACGCCGCACCGCTGACTGCTGTTTGGAGCCCGCCGACGGCACCCACCCCAACTCCATTCCCCTAAGTACTGTAAACTAGGCCTAGAGCTCACTCGATCTCTCCCACTGTATCCGAATTAGGGCCTTTCCTTGCCCCGCTGTATTCAAGCACAGGTAATGGAGTTTACATAGTAAAAAAAAAAGGAGACTGGTAAGGTCCCGCTGTAGCGGTTGTCGCTATAGCCGTGTACTACTGTATCAGTCTCTCATCAAAACTGGAACTTTCATTTTTACTTTACAAAACAAATAAACAAATTGATAGATCATTTATTTTTGTATCAATGATTATGAAATTGTTACTGTCAAATGAAAACCATCAGAATGCAGATAAAGTAAAACCTCGGTTTAACGTACTGCCTTTGAACTACAAAAATTGTACATTGTAGCCAAGGTACATTATAGCCTCAGTTTCAAAGGAAAGTCATGTGATCTGATCAATGATTATTCCTTACTCTGTGATGATACATGTACCTGCTAAAACTAAAACAACATTAACTGAATAAACTCCCCTATTTTCATAAGCACAACACCCTAACAGTTTGGAGCAGTGCTTAACGTATATAAAAATAAGAATTGTTGAGACTACAGTGATCAAAGACAAGTGAAATGAAAATGTCAATCTCAATTCAATGTATTCTCATCAGTCTCAAGCTACAAATAAACAAACCCCTATCATTATCATTACATCTACGTGGATTTTAATTGGTCGAAGAAATCATACATGTCTTTAGGTTTTCCAATGATTGGACAGTGGAAATCAGTGGGAGTGACTCAAGCCCCAACTCATGTCATTGCTCATTGTCTTTCATATTACCACTACCTTAAATTCAATAGGTCAATAGACTTAAGTCTCATAATCAGACATGGTGTTGACCTGCAAAATGCCGACATCTTTAGATCTAAGGAAACAAGGGAGAATAGTACCTCATCATATGATGCAACAATAGTTTCCCCCATACGATCATTTCTAGAGAGGATGGGTGAAGCACGATCAGGTGTGAATATCTGGTTTCTAGCTTCCTCGGCTAACCTTTACAACTTTCATACCTCTTGCCCATGATAATATTATGTCATAGAAGATGTCCAGTAGAAGTTGTTCTATTCACGGTGAATTTAGTGATGAGATTATCGAGTCTTGATACTATGGGAAAACAAGTACGTTGCAAAAAAAGTTTTTTAATGAAATAATGTCCTCAAAACTGTCTGTTGCATCCAAAAGTACGTTTTAGCCAAGTACCCTGTAGACCAAATCGTTTAAGAAGAAAAAACAACTTTGGGACTCGGGACTTAAAAAAGGTACTTAGCAACCGAATTTACGTTATAGACCAGGTACATTAAACCGAGGTTTTATTGTAGTTTGAAAGAAAATATAACCTTTTTGCTATTTATGTTCAAGAGCTTTTATTTTGGACTCATATTAATTACTATTTCTCACTAACATTCATTCTCTTTGTAGTAATATTGTAACATAAATATTGTAAATCAAGATAAAAAGTAACATTTTCAACATGAGAGGGCTTTTATTTTATTTTTTATCGCTATGAGCTAAATTTCATACGCCTAAATCCAAGCAAAAAATATGTAATAATTGACTATAACTTTTTGAGCTGAGAGTTTAAAAAGTGATTGGCAACTACTTTCAGCTAAGTAATTTAGAAAAAATGGCATAACCTTGGATTCTATCTTAATATTGGTTTTATTTGCTCAATCCTATAGATTTGTTTTGTATGAGGAAATTATTTGAATCTTGATTCTAGATCTAGATTATATTAGATTTTCCATTCAATATGGCATCACTAGCTCCCAAAAATCAGAAAGTAACTCAAAAATTTGGGGAGGATTTAGTACATCATGGCAGCTAAAAAAGGAGATGAATTTGCATTCTGTAAGTTTTGTGACTGTGACATTAAGATTGCTTGTGGTGCCTGCTCAGACCTTGAAAAACATAATAAGAACACATATACCAGTTGTGCATCCATTTCATCAATGTTTGCTTCTAAACCATCATCTAATTCAAACACCATTGAAATTATGGCAAGGAAAGAGAAGCTTCTTTTAGCTAATTATTTAGTCAAACATTCCAATAGCAATATCTGACCATATTACAAATCTCTTCTGGAGTAATATTTGATGACAGAGAAATAGCCAAAATATTTCAGTGTGGGAGGACGAAGTGCAGGGAGTTGATGAAATTTTCTGTGATTCTAAAGCTTCTGTTGTAGAAAAACTAAGGGAATTAAATTAGAGATGTCCTGACTATCTCTGAAACAGTGTTGCTGCCTCATATCTTTATGACTGTCAACAGTAGATACATGACCTAACAAGTTCGTAATGGCTTCATTCATTTCTGCACATGAGGGTATGGATATAATCCACAAGGCTCTCTGCTTTTCATCTATACCACGACCTCTAGTTAGACCGCAAGAGGATTTCACTTTTCATTAGCGTCTGTTAAATACTAAGATCTGTTGAAAGTCTAGTCCAATTTTTCTTACTTCTGACAACATGGTGACCATTCAGAAAAGTTGATGGACATGGGGATGTTTCATCTAGAGAGTTCCCATGGATTCTAAATATACATGTGCTGACTTGAGGTAAAGATTGTGTCCAACAAAATAAGGAAGCATTTAGTTTAATGATGAAAGTTTCAATTTCCAGTTTTACATGCCCTCTGCCTGAATAAAACAAGGCAGCAAGCCCACCATATCAAGGTAACTAAACCATAATTTGGCTGTGTTGTGTTCTTTTAAAACTTCTCCTTTGGCCTGGAGCTGCCGAGTTATATTTTGGAAATGTCTTTCATGCTTGAGGTGATCCACCAGCAGTTTTGTAGATTGTAGCTTCTATCAAGGCATAAATTTCTTCTGAGTCTTGACATTGAGGATGTAGGGCATCATATGCAACATCTCTGTCAGTGGATTCTTGAACTAACATTTCTAATAAATCGCGGGCTTCTCTGTCTTTTGCATCCTTTCACTTCAAATGAAGAAGTCGACCTCAGATTAAGTGCTGGTTGATTATCGCGTTGAGCTACAGCGGAAACAATCTTTTTGTTCGTATATTGTTGATTACAGCGGCGACTGACCTGGGCCAGGATTTAGTCTTAAGTTGTCAATTCTTACTGCGCTAACTGTGTTCAATATAGCACAGCCTCTTATTCCTAGTTTAGTAGCTACTCCTGTATTTAACTGTTCGTTACAGATCGGAGATATGGTTTCATCACTCATTTGAAAAGGAAGGGTTTGAAATGTGCACCGAGATATAAAGAACTATTTTTCTTTCCCAGGGTTGTTCTTTATATCAGTGTTCTACTGAAATCTACTGTATCTGACATCTTGCCCTACACCAACAAGTCCCATATGTGAACTATATTTCTCAGTTCAATTCATCATGTATAGAGAAAATTGGCACAGTGTATTCTCATCAGCTGTGGGTTTTTTGTTGAGCTCAAGCTATTACTAGAGGAAGAAGGAGAGGAAGAGGACAACTCCCTCAAGTCCTTCTGTAAAGATCATATAAAATAATCTCTGCCAATAAGTACTGCAAAATTTAAGGCCCTTTAGAAACTGACTGACGTTTGTAAGCATGAAAAACGGGCTGTATTATAAGCAGCCATCACTTGGCCAGACAACCCCAGACGACAACATTTATCCATCTTCTAGCTCTGTAGACTCTGAGGATTCAGTATGATTAACTCCCTATCCTGATATTGCTTAGACAATAAATTTTATTTTATAATGTTGATTTGCCTTTCATAATTTCTTCTTATGAAAACAAAATTTATGCTTGTGAAAAATATTAAAGTGTTGATATCTCTTTTTACGCTCTATATATCTAGCCATCTTAGTCAAGCAATTAAGGCATTGTACTGTCATCCCTATGATGCTTGTAACAATTATATAACCTTTATATATGACAAATGTAGATAGATAAAGAGAGAGATGGGGAGGGAGCAAGAGAACGAGGGAGTGGCATGGGATGTGCAGGAAAGGTGGGAGAAGAGGCTTATTGGTATTGCCTCCATTTAGCCAATTAGCCTATCATAACTAAATAAAAGCCTTTTTAATTTCACTTTTGCCTCTTCAAATGGGAGATTTGTTGTGTATGGGACAAACACAGAACCATCATAAAGCTTAAAAGGAGTTATAAAGTGGTTCCGAACAACATAATGAAAACTTATAAAGACCTCCATCAATCTTTCTTTACTTTTAAAAAAATTTAAATGAGGTCAAATCATTCTTCATAATTTTAAAACCATTCTTACAAAACACATGAAATAAAAATTCTATTCAATTATTTGACATAATCATACATTGCATACTCCCAGGTACATAAACGAGCCAGGCGGTCAAATTTGGTCCGATCCTCCTTGAACAATTTTCCTATACTTGGTTCCATACATACATTACAGTAAGGGTCTGTGAGCAACGACTGAATACTTATTAACACTTTGGGAATGGTCAGTGCCAAGCTCCAGTTGTACTGAATAGAGTCAAGACCAACATCGCCATGTCTTGAAATGTTAGGATGAAAAATACGAGTGATGAAACGAACTTTGGGGGGTCTCATTGGGTAGCTGTGAAAATAAGATATATGAGGAGCAATTTTAACAACAAGTAATAAAAAAGACTGAAATAAAACATTTCAAGATAATTAAAAAGATGGCTTAATCATTGTACTCTGTGAAAAACAAATATTGGAATGTAACAGGCTTATAAAATATCCTTGTTATTTATAATATCATTATTTTGATAAGCAATAGAAGGATCCATAGAGATGGAGAAGAAAAAAAGATAGAGAGTGAGGAGAGACAGAAGAAACCATAAGATATTATTGTCCTAACTTGAATTGCACTCACAACACCTTCATCCTTTCCCGTATTTGACAGTAAGACAAACTTTCGCTGCAAAAGCATGTGTGTGTGTGTGTGTGTGTGTGTGTTGGCATGTGTATCATGTGGAAGAGTTACTCATTTATTAAAAAGAATTTTGTATACTTATTTTTAATCGCAATCATGGTGGTTCAATCATGTTGAATGTTAGAGAATATTTGAGAACAATCTAAATTATTTTAAGTCCATTTAAGTGACTATTTCATCATTGCAGAGGGTTGTTGTTGCAAGTCGTATCAGTAGTCACATAGGATACTGTATAGAGGCTTGTTACATTAAATTTTCTCATTGCATATTGTTGGTTAATAATTAATCAGTTATCATTAAGGCTTTATCGAGATCACTCACTTGTACATTACAATTTCCATTGAATTTTTTAATTCGATCGGATCACCTAAGTATTAATTCTTCATTCATTATATGAGGAAAACTTCAAATTGAGACAATAGATATGAACACAACTAAACATATCTATTGTCCTTAAACAATCTATATGTTGTTCCAATTTTTTACAAAGATCATTTCAATATGCTGCTCCATTTATGTGGAATTCCCTATCCGTTCCTACTCGACAG
>JASKDV010204940.1:0-10644 GCA_032466395.1 Aegires albopunctatus
ATTAAAAAAAAAAAAAAAAAAAAAAAAAAACCCAGAAAAAAGACAAAAAAAAAAAAAAAAATAAAAAAGAAGAAAAGGAATAAGATATAAAAAAACAACAACCAGCAACAACAACAATATAAAACGTGAAAAAGATAAAACCCCGCAAAAACATCACAACCAAAAAAAAAAAAAAAAACAAAAAAAAAAAGAAAAAAAAAAAAAAGAATCAAGCTCAACAAAATACAAATGTACACACAAAGTAACAAAAAATGTAGCAACTAACATAAATATAAACACACACAATATCAAAGCAAACAAACAAGAGACACCCCCCCCCCCCACCCACCCACACACCAAATTATAAAAAAGAAAAGAAAAAACCGAGAAAAACAACAATGGAATATAAAAGAAAACCGTAACAACAACAAACAACAGCCAAACGTAAACATAAATGCAACCAGAAAAAAAGGGAAAACATAACGCAACACCAACATCCAAAAACAAATGACCAACATGATTAAATGCAAATTACAAAACGAACCCCTATAGATCTAGATTTTGAGTCAGGAGATACGCTGGCTTACTTATACACCGACTAAGCTGCAATTTTATGATAAGCCCTGTTTTACTGGCAATGTGGTTTACAAATCTGCCATCATCCATTGATAATGTGTATTGTTAAATAAATCGACAGTATTTGAATTAACGAAGCAACATTGTTTCATACGATTTTTCGCCAATTAAAAAAAAATAAAAATGAATTCTTATATCGTTAATATGCATTTCAGTAAAACTAATGTTTTGACAATGATACAAAAACTAGCAATATTTTTTACCCTTCTGACATGACAATGTTATAAAATACCTCCATGGACAAATGGACAGCATATTATTGTTCTCATATGTCAGTCCGTTGGTTACCGTCAACATCAATTTCCTTTATTGGGTTAGACAGCCGGCAAATTATCTTCAATGAACATCAAGTCAACCTGGTTGGGGGGAAGAACAGCTGCTTATGCCACCATAGACCAATCCTATTGATATAATGATGCTTACAGCAAAGACTTTATTGTTATATTTCTTGTACCCGGACTAGCTACATCTATCTATCTATCTATTTATTTAATCTATCTATCTATCTATCTATCTATCTATCTGTCTATGTATCTGTCTATCTATCTATATTTCTTTCTATCGATCTCCAGATTTTGATGCACATTTTTTTTAATGTGTTGAGGATTTGCATTGCACAAAAGAATACGCTATATATAAAAATAAACGTGAAAAAAGACGGTTACCCAGTGAGCTCCAATATTGTTCTGGTCTCACTTATTCATTCCTAGATTAAATACTTAAAATGAAATCATCAATGCAAACACTCACAAAGTTCTCCCATTTCAGGGCATTGCAATCTACAAACGAGGCAACGATTACAAATTTATACAACGTCTTTAGTAGTAATCAGACAATTATTATTGAGCGACATTTCTGTTACGTCTCATCTCATTGGCTGTCTTGAAAACACACATATGCCTTAATATTAATGCATCACCAAAACTTGATAAATTACAGCGGTCTAGAAAGATTTTAGCTAATTAATCCGAGACCAGTAACTACGAATCGTATGGTTGGTGATGGTGGACGAGACCGAATGTCGAGATCATCATTATCAAACTTCAAATTCCAAAGTACTGGTCGAGACCTTGCCCCACAGATCTATTCTTTGCATTTTACTGACAATTATAATAGGTCTAGAGAATCAGTAGAAACAAAGGCTATAAAAATAATTACATTAAGATGTCTTTTTCTTCCTACATATGATGACAATATTAAGTTAATTCCCTTTGCTTGAGCAAGGGCGATTCCAAGGATTTATGAAGAGCATCAAATTGGCATCATCAATACAAACTCTCACAAAGTTCTCCCATTTCAGGGCATTGCAATCTACAAACGAGGCAAAGGTTACAAATTAATACAATACGCTGAGCCAAAATGCTATCTTGCTTTGTCAATTTAGTGTTCTGTTAATTTGTTCATCGCATGACCTCATGACCTCCCTTATGAGCACGATTGGGGATGTGGGGTATGCATAAGTAAGTCCTTTTGTAAATCGATTTACAGTGGAATTATCCAAGCTCTGCTTTTATTGGTTGATTCAGTAATCAGGGAATAGTCTAAAATTAATAAAAACAAGTCTAAAATCTATAAAAATATAAAGATTGTCTTATCTGTCAATAACAAGACTTAGGTTCTAATACTCAAGCATCTAGAAAAATCGGCATTTACTTTAATCTCTTCTTAAATCATATATAACAAAGACAAGGTTATAACAGCGATTTGTTTACACTTTCTTACAATCAAATCTGAATTAAGATATGAAATATGGCAGATATCCATATATTAATTCATTTTACTAGATTTAGAATCAGTGCCTGCATTTTATAATACAATTAATTTAGTAGCCTACATCTAGATTGATTAATTCATTTCAGCATTCAATAAATTGATTTACATCTAGATTTATCATTTCAATGAAATAGCTTACATTTTCTAGATTTATCAACTCATTTTACTATTCAATAAATTGACTTACATCTAGATTTATCAACTCAATTTAATATTCAATAAAATGGCTTACATCTAGATCGATTAACTCATTTCACCATTCAATAAATTTGCTTACATCTAGATTAATTAACTCATTTCACCATTCAATAAAATGGCTTACATCTAGAATGATTAATTCATTTTACCATTCATTAAAACGACTTACATCTAGATTTAATAACTCATGTCACCATTCAATAAATTGGCTTACATCCAGATTAATCAACTCATTTCACCATTTAATAAATTTGCTTACATCTAGATCGATTAACTCATTTAACCATTTTATAAATTAGCTTACATCTAGAACGATTAACTCATTTCACCATTCAGTAAATTTGCTTACATCTGGACTAATTAGCTCATTTCACCATTCATTAAAACTGCTTACATCTAGATTGAATAAGTCATTTCACCATTCACTAAATTATCTTACATATAGAATCATCAACTCATTTCACTGTTCAATAAGTTTGCTTACATATTCTGGATTGTTCAACTCATTTCATCATTCAATAAAATGGCTTACATCTAGATTGATTAAATCATTTCACCATTTAATAAAATGGCTTAAATCTATATTGATTAACCCATTTCACCATTTAATAAATTGGCTGACATCTAGATTGATTAACTCATTTCACCATTCAATAAAATAGCTGACATCAATATTGATTAAGTCATTTCAACATTCAATAAATTGGCTTACATCTAGATTGATGAACTCATTTCACCATTCAATAAATTGGCTTATATCTAGATCGATTAACTCATTTCATCATTTAATAAATGGCTTACATCTAGATCGAGTAACTCTTTTCACCATTTAATAAATTTGCTTACATCTAGATCGATTAACTCATTTCACCATTCAGTAAATTTGCTTACATCTAGATTAATTACCTCATTTCACCATTCTTTAACACGGCTTACATCTAGATTTAATGTCATTTCATCATTCAATAAATTGCACTACATATAGATTCATCAAATCATTTCACCATTCAATAAGTTTGCTTACACATTCTGGATTGATCAACTCATTTCACCATTCAACAAAATGGCTTACATCTAGATTAATTAACTCATTTCACCATTTAATAAATTGGCTTAAATCTAAATTGTGTAAATCATTTCAACATGCAATAAAATGGCTTACATCTAGATTCATTAACCCATTTCACCATTCAGTAAATGTGCTTACATCTAGATTAATTAACTCATTTCACCATTCATTAAAACGGCTTACATCTAGATTTAATAATCCATTTCATCATTCAATAAATTGGCTTACACATAGATTCATCAACTCATTTCACCATTCAATAAGTTTGCTTACATATTCTGGATTGATCAACTCATTTCCCCATTCAATAAAACGGCTTACATCTAGATTTAATAACTCATTTCCCCATTCAATAAAATGGCTTACATCTAGATTGATTAACTCATTTCACCATTTAATAAAATGGCTTACATATAGATTGATTAACCCATTTCACCATTTAATAAATTGGCTTATATCTATATTGATCAACTCATTTCAACGTTCAATAAATTGGCTTACATCTAAATTGATTAACTCATTTCACCATTCAATAAAATGGCATACATCTAGATTGATTAACTCATTTCATCATTCAATATATTGGCTTACATCTAGATTCATTAACTTATTTCACCATTCATTAAAAAGGCTTACATCTATATGTTGGCTTACATCTAGATTTTTTAACTTATTTCAACATTCATTAAAACGGCTTACATCTATATATTGGCTATATATTGATTAACCCATTTCACCATTTCATGAATTGGCTTACATCTATATTGAGCAACTCATTTCAACATTCAATATATTGGCTTACATCTATATTGATTAACTCATTTCACCATTCAATAAAATGGCTTACATCTAGATTGATTAGCTCATTTCACCATTCAATGGCTTACATCTAAATTTATTAACTCATTTCACCATTCAATATAATGGCTTACATCTAAATTCATTAACTCATTTCACCATTCACTATAATGGCTTAAATCTAAATTCATTAACTCATTTCACCATTCAATATAATGGCTTACATCTAAATTCATTAACTCATTTCACCATTCAATATAATGGCTTACATCTAAATTCATTAACTCATTTCACCATTCATTAAAATGGCTTACATCTAGATTTATTAACTCATTTCACCATTCAATATAATGGCTTACATCTAGATTCATTAACTCATTTCACCTTTCAATAAAATAGCTTACATCTAGATTGATTAATTCATTTTGCCATTCAATAAAATTGCTTACATCTTTATTAATTAACTCATTTCATCATTCAATAAATTGGCTTGAATCTAGATTGATTAATTCATGTCACCATTCAATAAATTGGCTTACATCTTGATTAATCAATTAATTAATTTATTTATTTATCGAGATATAGAATTAGTGTCTTGGCGTCAATATCTAGAGTTGTTAATTTGCATTATAAATCTATATGTCAACGAATTCATTGAATGTTTTATTATGACCTCCAGGCACTGATTGTTGATCTTGTGAAACAAAAGGAAGTTAATCATTTTTGTTATTTGACAAAACCGGGCAATCGACAGCCATAATATAATTATTAAATCATCATTGTTATCTTTTTCATATAGATCTAGATTAAGAAGGCCTATAAGATATCCCAGGTATAGTATAGGACGAGAGGGTAAAACCTCATATTTAGATTAGGTCAATAAATTATTATGGATCAAACTGTTGGCTTATAAAGTAGTACTATTTTTGTCATCCTTTTTTAAATATTAATCCGACCGAGTGGCTAAAACCATTGTAAATTACCGTTCACAGTGCACTATAATTTATTGTGGAACTCCGAGAATGTGGGATTGATCAATCAAAAGGCTGGGATAGGACATTTGGGCAGGCCTGCTAAAACAATATGTCTGTTGAATGAATCCAATATTTATTCTTATTCTATTGAATGAATCCAATATTTATTCTAATTCTATTGAATGAATCCAATATTTATTCTTGCACGAGGTCAGATCATACAAAGACTTTTCTGCTATTCAACTTGCTGGTATGATATGATGAATGACTTGCTCAATATTGCAAGAGTTTGCCAAGTGTTATTTATCACATAATTTGACTGATCTTTTACACCCTTCAGTTGGCCCCTTGCGTTTCTTGATGTGAGATAAAAGTGAGATAAAAGCATTGCTCATAGTTCATTTATATTGTAAATCCAGATAGTTAATGTTATTGATAGGTGCTTATAATATGGTGTATTTTAAAACGGGTGATATGGGATGTTCAATACAAGTAAATTATTAAAAGTGCATGGAATCACAGATACACCAACCATACATCAAGAAAAAAGCACATCGATGATAATGGAGATCGACAGATACAATCGGGTAGTTTACATTATCAAATATATATATTGGTAAGGCGTTACTGACGCGATATACGATTTGATAGGGTTTGCCATTTTATTTGAAGAAGAAGATTAACAAGTCGATATTAGTCTGGTTTAAATCGGATCGAATGACGATACATTTCAACGGTTTCAGTATTGTATTTGCTTGTTGAATTATGTCATAATAGTTTGCCACGAATCATGTTGATGGGGACTTCTTCATACCCTTATTATCCGATGTCTGCTCTTGTAAGACCTTACCACAATAAGATGAAAATTTGTTTCACCTTTGCATCCCAAGATACCAAGATCCCAAGTATAACACTAATACTTAACTAAGCAACGTCATTTTGAAAATGAAAAAAGTTGTATTTTTGGTAAATGGGAAAGCTGAAATACAGTTTGCGGAAAATAGGGAAATTGCACTAGCAGCGCTCTGGTAGAGAAAGGGGCATCACTTTGGTAGAGAAAGGGAGACCAATCACGAGGCAGTCAAAGGAGGAGAGGACAATAAGGCAATCAGACCATAGGTCCATAGGTGGATAACAGCTATAAGCCATGTCGACAGGCAATTGGTTGGTATTTTCCTACATATTATTATCATAACACCGTTGAGACATCAGTCGAACATACAAACGCATTATCCTTCAGTCACTGTCCATAGTGTAATTTGAATGTGTTCTTCATTCAAATACATGCAATAATAAACTAATCACGAAATAAATTGTATGTATTTAAAGCAATGTCAATAATGTAAGCATGTAAACATAGAAAATGTATTTTCCTGGATATGTTAGCAATTTTTCGAAGATAGACAATTAATTTACATCTTTATGGGGCATCAAGTTTGGTATTCTATTTGTGCAAGAGTTCCATAATAAGAATAAAGTCTCATAATATGTATTGAGAGTGACAAGAGCTAGTTCCTAAACTACAAGACTCAAGATTACAGTGGTAAAATAATGGCCGCATAAAAAGAAGAATTGCAGCCGATCTATCCTGGTATGCATGAATTTCCCTAATCACAGCTTGTGCTACTTTCATTGATTTCATTAAATGTCAAAGAGCAAAGTGAATTTCAAAGCTAAAAAACATTAAACACCAATATTTCATCAGTCCTCCTGTATGCTGTATATAGCTGGAACTTAACAAACGATATAGAAACGAAATAGAGTTCATTCGAAAGAACCTGGCCATAAAATGGAATGGGTTCAGGACGACGCAAGAAATAAGGCATCGGTATTAGAAGTGATTAGAAAAAGGAGATGGAAATGTGAGCAACCTTTGTAGATGAGAGAATACCAGAATACCAATGTACTAGTACTAGTCATTGTTTTGGGTTTTTCCTCCCCCCTCCCAAATGCTCTTTTCCTTTCCCTTCTCTCCTCTATTCCTTCCCCGCCCTCCTCTCTTTCCCTCCACCCCACCTCACCCTCTCCAACTCCATCTCCTGCTCTCCCCCTTCCTCTTCCTCTCTTACCCATCAAATCTGCCCTACTCTTCTGCCTTCCCTCCCCCCCCCATTTTCCCCTTTTCCTTTTTGCTTCGTTAGAAGCAAGACACCAGGTACCACCACATTGGCCACAGATATGTAGTGAAATCGGCAAAAACAATTCCAGCTGACGTGAGATAAATTCGCGTCCACCAAGACAGATAGTTTTTAAGGTATTTCTTTCTAAATATTTTCTAGATCCTTGGCCAAATTATATGAAAGTTATATTCACGCTCCTTGTTCTTTCTGCTGGATGAAAAAAAAAAAAAAAAAAGCATTCGCGATTATCCTAAACAACTTCATGAAAAACAGAAGAATATTATAACTAAAATGAAAAACAATACCTTAATGATAATTATACTGGTCTTTGAAAAGGCAACGTTAATTTGGCAAAACCATTTTGTCTGGAAATTCTTTCTATTTGCGTCTAGATTGCCTTTTTCGTATCTCCCTAAGATTTATGAGTGTTTTACGGGCCTGCTATAAACAATCAGGTGATGCCTTACATTGGCATAGTGTTGGAGTATCGATTTTAGATTATTATCGATACCACTTGAAAAAAAAAACCTTGCAAAGTTAACCTCATCGTCAAATTGAAGAGCCGCAAAGACATTTCAAATTCCCTGTGTATCAAAGCAAATGAGAATTAAAATAAGTATCGATCATAAAAAAATAAGCATGGGTAAAATGGAACAAAACCTTTAGAGCGCGTGTGCGAGGTAGAATGTTTATTCATACTTTCTTTGGAATTGAATTGTTGCAAAACAATCTGTTAAAGGTATACATGAGTTTCACTCACAACAGCTTAACAAAATGTTGATCTTGTTAACGGAAGTGTCAGTGAGCAAAGTTAAGCAACATGGACTGATTATGTTACTTTTCTCTCTAGAAAACGTCTGAATTATTTTATATTGTCATTATAATTTCCTCTTTATTTTAATAAGAAGAATATGGCTTTTCTGGATAGGCGAAAAAACAACCGGTTGTAACTGGGATTGCACAATGATTAGGTAAATCGCTACCAAGGCCAGTTGGAGAAAACAACCGGTCCAACTCTACCCTAGTAATGATATAAGGCATCGCATATTTAAATACAATTATTCAGAAATAGAATTCATGTCAACAGTGACAAAAAGTACATGATCCTCATCATTTAATTATGAGATTATTTATACAAGACATTTCTTGAAGATAATATCTAACTTGATTGCGTTATTTTCTTGCCATGATATATTCATATATAAGTGTTAACATCAAGGTAACTGGGAACCGTAAATTTCAGACAATTGTTTATTTAATTTTAATCACTCGCTTGTGTATTAGGTTGAAATGGAACTCTTCACAATCTAGAAACTCGCTTCTGTGTAATCGGTTGAAATGGAACTCTTCACAATCTAGAAACTCGCTTCTGTGTAATTGGTTGAAATGGAACTCTTCACAATCTAGAAAGGTAGACAAGGACTTCAGATACAAACAGGCTGACATATCTATGATAAAAAAAAATGGTTGGCCTCCTTCAGTCAATACTGACTATGGGTCCTTAGCAAATTGGCTGGTTGGATGAGGCAACGCTTTCTGTGGCTGAAGAGCCCGACAAGAGACTTACAGTCTGTGTTGCATTTTTCGCAGACATTTTGGGAGGCGGGTTCATTGTTGGCAGCTTGCGCCTTCCTCGATAATGGAGATGTTCCAAAGACAATTGCCCGCAAAGTCTCATTGCTGATATAGATTGCAGAACAGCGCATAAAATTTAGAGCAAGACTTACTGACACTAAACGACATAGAAATGACAGCAATTTGTCACAACCTGAAAAGGATAACTAAATCTCAATAATTAAAAATTAACTTACATCGTATGTAAAGCAGCCTCTTCAAAACGAACCATAATGGCAAAAAATGAAGAATATATCTGTCATCAGGTATGATATTACAGATTAAAAATACACCAGACGATATCAACATCAAGAGATGAAATTATACAGATAATCGAAAGTTACATTACGTCAGTGACAAACATGAAATTTTTTGTGCTTTCTACATTAGATGACTTTAAATTCTTCGAAAATTCCGATCATCTGCTTGCTTGTGTTAAATTAGAAGCGTTTGTGCTGAATGTAAAAATCTATGTTGAATTTGAAGCTGGGTGTGATACATTTGAAACATTTGTCATGTCTGTTCCCAATAAAAAAAAATAATGTAACGAATGTAAAAGTTTATCGATCTTGATGTAACTAAATCAATCACAAAATCGAGTGATTAACAAACTGTAAGCTGCGAGAAATGCAAGTTAAACATAGCGAATCGGGGAGGCAAATCTATTTTCCCGAAATACAAGACTTTAAGAAAAAACAAATTATTTTCTTGTTTGACTACTCTCCAGTTCCAACAAATACAGTTTGGCTTGCCAAATCAAATATTGAGAGAAACGTATAGGATTTACCAGGAGAATTTCCTTGGGAAGACTGGATTATTTTGTTTCATAACATTACATATTAAAATGGGGCAAAATAAATTTGGTAGTTAATCCGATGTAAAATAATAAACGACCGCAATATTGGATAAAATGAAATCGAAGTTTCAGTTACAATATTGATGCTTTCAATAGATTCAATGGGGGCGGTTGGATAATAGAGGTAGATCTTTCATCCATAATTGCCGTTGTAGGAAAGGTCAGACTTTAACTTTGACAACACATGATAACAAGATGGATTGGTTCTTCATCGAGAAGGAGTGGAGATGTACTAACAATGCCAGCGTAACTCGAGTATTCGAAACGTGGCAATGTCAAAAGTAATCATTGAATCACTTCATCGTCTACTTGGCTTTGTAGACCTCTAAGGCCCTTGCCGCACTTCGTTTTTTCAATCGGCAAACTTTTAGTTGGATAATCGAGGATAAAATGTGGACAAGGAATCACTAAAAATAGAATTGAGCTCATAATATGCAGTAGGGTGCTCTTATTTTCACTAATCAATCAAATGCTTGTTCAACGAAAGGGTTGACCGACTGAAAAATCGTAGTGCGGTAAAGGCCTTATATTGAAAACAAATAGGAACACTTTCACAGAGAGAGAGAGAGAGAGAGAGAGAGAGAGAGAGAGAGAGAGAGAGAGAGAGAGAGAGAGAGAGAGAGAGAG
>JASKDV010204951.1:0-10644 GCA_032466395.1 Aegires albopunctatus
ATTATTATTATTATTATTATTATATTATTATTATTATTATTATTATTATTATTATTATATTATTATTATTATTATTAATAAATCATTTCCATCTTTATTATTATCATTATTAATGATATGTAATATCCTCATTGTGTTTTTATTGGGGGGGAAGGGCTAGACTATTTTTATACATTATTGCTATTATTGATATCTCTGTTGCTATAACACTATTTCTCATTCCTAATGGAGTCATTCATGCTGTAGTAAATATCATGAACACATTGGTAATACATTCACCATTTCACTTTGGATAGCCTGATTATTGGTTTCATATAGCCTGATTATTGGTTTCATATAGCCTGATTATTTGTTTCGTATAGCCTGATTATTGGTTTCATATAGCCTGATTATTGGTTTCATATTTGTACTCTACTGTTCGACATTGGAAGTGAACATGTTTAATTCTAATTCTATATTTTTGCAGGGGTACCATTTTCAAAGAGCTAGTCAAACTGTACCCAACTCATGCTTGCCGGGAATTCAACCATGTTTTTCCCTTGTTGATTGATAACTGTGGCTTCAGGGAAGACAACATTCCACAGCTTCAGGATATCTCAGACTTCCTTAAAGGTTCAGGATGATTTTTGTTGCTGTTGTTGGCAGTGTAGGGGTGTTGATGGAATGGCGTATTTTTGACCGGCTGAATAATCTTCCATTTCATATCATGTCACAAATACGCAGGCTGTATGGTCCAACTCTAATATTATTTGATTTTCCTTCTGTGAATGCTGCATTTTGATCTATCATCTATGAAATATAAGACAATGGATATATAATTTAGATGAAATAGCAGAATATTATCACTTTTAGACGGTACAATTAATTTTCTCCCTACAATGAATAGTTTTTTAAACAACACAGTGTAATTGTTTTAATTACATAATCATAATACATGTAGCTCTATTAATATTATTTTAGCGTTTCAAAAACAAACATTCAAAACTGTTTATGTATACATAATACATGTATGCGTATTATCACCCCTCTGAATAAATTCCTTTTTTTTTGGGAAACAGTTCAAAACTAAAAACATGAAACCTTTTCGGGTAATCATCTTCTTAAATGTTCCACCAATATTGCCTTGGCATTTCCAGCTAAACAAACAAAGATGTCAAGGAAAGAATGAGAGAGACTTTGAATAAAAGGTTTAAAAAAAAAGGAATCAAATTAATAATTAATGCACATTCAACATAAATGTTTTTTAAATATTTGCTCTTAATGCTACATCTGCATGATTTATTCGACAATTTTCATTGTATTGTTTTGCTATACCTTAGATTGCACAGGCTTCAGTCTTCGTCCCGTTGCTGGTCTTCTGTCCTCAAGAGATTTCCTTGCTGGATTAGCTTTCCGTGTCTTTCACTCAACACAGTACATTAGACATGGATCTAGACCTATGTACACTCCAGAACCGTAAGTTAAGAATACTTGTGAAAAATAATTATTTTATGTTCCACTGTATGGAATTAGAGCATTGAAGAATGGTTTCTGTATAATAATATAATCATGCTTCCTTTTTTCTTTGTTTTTTTTCCTTTAGAGATGTATGCCATGAGTTACTTGGTCATGTTCCCTTATTTGCTGATCCAAATTTTGCACAATTCTCCCAAGAAATTGGTCTTGCAAGTCTTGGGGCTCCTGATGAATATGTCAAGAAATTGGCAACAGTAAGATCATTATAATTATAATATACCAAAACCAAACCAGAACAAAAAAATTTTGAAAATCAGTGCAAAAATATTCAATGAGCTATTGTTATTTCTTTCTTGAGTCATTCATAGAAAATAACATGTCCACCCATGTATTGAACGGTAAATGTCTACTGCTCCTTAATTGGTGTTTTAGTCACATGGATACTTTGGAGAGACAAAGGGTCATCAGAAAAGTGTCTCTTTAACCAGTCAACAGAAAAAAAATCTTGAATAATTTCATTAATTTAAAAACAATACTGATCGCAAAATTTTGCCTTTTACTTTTAGCCGCGTGTGTGGTGTGTGGTGATAAAAAAAAGCTTTTGTAAGTAAAGTTGGCTAGTTTCTAGGAGTTCTAGCCTTACATAGGCCTACATTTTTATTAAGAGGTGTAAAAATTTGCTATAGTTTATTAAATTACTGACAAAATGGTGTTTTTTTATCTATTGAAACATTTGAATTTGAATACTCCATTATTATTCAACATCAGTGTATAGCATTCTAAGAAATCTTGCAGTTTATCACATTCGTGTATTGAGAAAAGAGTTCTTGCATAAAAGTTTTAAATTTGAATTATGCATCAAAGAAAATAAAGTTTTAGAATATGTGCCATTGTCAAAATAGCAAGTATAACATTGCTCTGCTTGTCACCATTCCTAGCTCTATTGGTTCACTGTGGAATTTGGATTGTGTCGTCAAGACAGTAAACTCAAAGCATATGGTGCAGGGCTTTTGTCTTCCTTTGGAGAATTGCAGGTATGATTGCTTGGTGTAATGTCCATTTGTATTGTTGTAAGGCTGAATAAAAGCAGAGAATGATAATTTCATATCAATAACCTTTTGTAAAAAAGGAAATCAATAATATTCAAGGTGATTATTTTATTGTAATCATATCTTTACCATTAATGGCAAATGATATTAATCCTTATGATGAGATATTATGGGATGTTTTTTCAACAGTACTGCTTAAGTGACAAGCCTGAAGTTCGTCCATTTGAACCTCAGAAGACCTGCGACCAAGAATATCCAATTACAAAATTCCAACCTATTTATTTTGTGGCAGAAAGTTTTGCAGATGCAAAAACAAAGATGAGGTAAGTGAAATTTTCACGGAATAAATTGTTGACAGAATACGCTTAGCATGTAGATTTTCTCAAAAAGGGAAGATATCTTAATGTAAGAAGACTCTTTATATATTATAAGAAACAAAGGTAAATCAATTTTAGTCAATGAAAATTTTAAGTGTCTAAGAAAATGTGATTTGAAAATTTGTTGTGTACATTAGAAGAAAGAGTGACAGGTATTATTGAAGATGAATGCATCAATATATGCCATTGATTTTGCTATTTACATCAGTATACTATTATTACTATGCATTACCTAACTTTGATCATTAAATGTTGATCTTTTTATCTTAATCTTTCACTCAGATATGAAATAATCACTTTTGGCATTTCTAGCATGAATTGATATAAATCAAATGTTGAAAGTAGATGCAATTTAAGCTCTTGCAATGATGGCAAATAAAAAAAAGAATATGATTTTGTAAGGACGATGCCAAATGATTATTATATTTTAAAACACTTTTTAATTGCAGTCACTTTGCACAAACAATTCCACGATCCTTCAGTGTTCGCTACAACCCCTACACACAGAACGTTGACGTCATCAATACCAAACAGCAGATTATTCATCTATCAAGGGACATCAAATGTAAGACATCACTATTTTCAATTAGAATTCTGTTATAATATAAAATTATTTTGATGTAGCCTATTCCTGTTCTTGTCTCTACCCTATGGCCTCTTGGTTAGCACAGATCAAACATGAGAAAACTTTAGCTACATTCATTCACAAACACCAGTTGGCTGAATGACATAGTGGACTAAGTGTTGGGGGTAAAATTCACAACATTCAGGATGTGATTATACTTCACATTTTCTGCTTCATGTCAATAAAGATGAAATGAGCTCTTTTCTTGTTTCTAAACTCAATGTTTTTAAATTGTTTCCATTTCTCTTGACTTCTGGTAGTAGTAATATGATTTATCATCATTGTTTTTTTTAATCTTTTCTTCTAATATTAATTCAATAGATAAACTTCCAATGAAATTACAAAACATTTTAAATTGAAATTTTTTTATAAGATTATATTAAACTTAACGAAGAAATATCAGATGTGACGCTTTACTTTTCTGTCTGAAGGTGGATTCTTCAACTTTGTTTCAATGTTCTTTAAATTATTTATATAATATTTTTACAGATGATGTCTCCCTGTTAGAGGATGCTCTTCTAAAAGTAAAGGATGTCTAAAACTTTATATTGTGAGGTGAAAGGGAACAAAAAGTGTTGTATTAATGAGAAAGAAAAAAAAAAAGGAAATGAAATATATTCTAGATAATGTGATGTAAATCCCTAAATCTTATTTCAATGTTTCATCATGATTTATTAAAAGTAAGCCATTGAAATTTTTCATTGATGTTTTTTCTACATTTCCATAATGGTAGATCATTTCCAATGTAGATATGAATAAAAAAAATATATATGTATTTTACTCTTTGAATGGAAATACTAAATATGAATTTGTTCATTATATATGAGTAGAATTTAAGAAATATTTATTTAGAAAAACATGTAAAAGAAAATTCTATTAGATTACAATAATCATCATGCAGGAATGACTTTTTCCCAAGAAAGAACATTAAGGGATGGAGAAAATGGTAGCAAATGAAAACTTCTGGCATTATTTTTTGCAATAACATTTATTTTTAAAATTTTCTCCACTTACTTGCATCTCAATTTTCTTTTTTTATATATATATATCTTGTAAAGAATTTTTGATTATGAGATAAATTTGATTCTGACGATATTGATAAAATAATCAATATTTAAAAACGAAAGTTTTGAGATTGAAACTCATTCCCTTTAATTGAGCTTTTTATTCAACTTTTTTACATGCTTTTACATTGTTGTATATCTTTCTATCCCTTTCTTTTCTGAATATCAGATAAGTTGATATCAAACAATAATTTTATCTATGCAAAATATCTGTTTAATTCATATATGATTCTAATTGATTCTTCTTTTATGTAAGTGGCAATAATAGCTTGAAAGTTAGGGCATTCATCTGGTCTTAGTGTGCCTCGAGTTCAATTAATTAATTAAAAAGTGAAAGCCGCTTCAATAAACCAAGAATAAGCTCAGGCTCCACAGGCTACATCACTGAAAAGAAAATTTAACTAATCTATAATTAATTATATTTTTTAATATGGTATACAAAATGGTATTATTATAT
Source organism: Aegires albopunctatus (assembly GCA_032466395.1). Lineage (NCBI taxonomy): Eukaryota > Metazoa > Mollusca > Gastropoda > Nudibranchia > Aegiretidae > Aegires > Aegires albopunctatus. The sequence goes on from JASKDV010204951.1 coordinate 5,028, forward strand.
ATGTATTTCTGAACTCATTTTAAAATTCAATGTGAATATTTCTGAAGTATACATTTTTATTTTCTCTCCTTTTTAAATTTTGAATAGAATTTGTAAGAATGAATAAACTTGTCATTGTGTAATGATATATGACGTGTTTTTATGTTGAATAATTCATATAAAATCACAACTGTACATTGACTTAATAAAGAATTGAAAAGTTTTAATGAATTTTTAAGAGAATTGTAAAAATAAAGTTCTAAGAGTCAAAATCTGCAAATCTTGCTCGCTTGATTTCCCAGAAATTTGTAAAATCGATGCTATATGAACACAACATATGAGATTTGTCTAATGCTTTCTATTCAATGATTGAAGAATGTGACAGTCTTTCCCCTCAATGGATTTGCACCTTCAGACTTCATTGATTATAATTAATGGTACTGTTCCAGCAGTAGGATTGGTAAAGCAAAGGAAGTGACTTGTTGATAAACCCTTAACCAGCTACCCTATTTCCAGCTCTATGTAATTTTCATTGCTAAGAGATTGAACCAGGTCAAAGTTAGCAGGTTATTGGTTGAAATTGTGAATCCTACTTCACTCAGATTCAGATGCTGTTCTCACTTTTGGGAGCATGCAAAGCTGTACAGTTATAAAAAGTGATTTAGATGACAAGATTTTACTTTGCTAAAAATGTTAAACCTTTGGAAGATGAAGATAAAGTGAATAATCAACCTTTCCTAAGGATTGGATATTACGTTCTAATGGGAATCGAACATGACATGTTTTGAACTGAAAGCAAATGTCTACAACCAGACCTAAATGTCACACATGAAATCAATCACAAGTTTATGATTTTAAATCAAGCCCCAAACACAACCTGTATTTGAAGGTGAGAAACATTAAGATAATTTTAGATGTCCACAACAAGAATTGAAAGTGTTGAAACCAGGATTTGAATCTCCAATCATTTCATTTTTCAAATTTCCAGCCTATCAATCTAATTGCTGAGCAGACATTGAAGTCTCGAGAGAAACCCTTGGTAAAACTTGAAAGATTGATGTATATTTATAACCAATTTGTTTTCTTTTATGAAAAAACCCCGTCATTCCACATGCATTTGCTCATCATGCTACCTTGCAATTCTGAATGTAAAACAATTCAGCAAAGATAATAATGCTTAAAGTTAAGAATTTTAAGAAACATCAACAAAATTATGAAACCACACAGAGTTGCTGTTTTATCTGATTGATAAGTTTATTATTATTTTGTTTTTAATTTGTTGCATTGAAGTAATATTAAACAAAATACGTTTACCGATATGATTCAAAATATAATAAACTTGGTAGTATTTCCCCCCTCACCAAGATTATGTAATAATGCTTGCAATTCAATTGAAGTCACTTTTTGTATGATTTGGGATCTAAATTCACTGAAAGTTCTTTGCGATGACTGGTTGGCAATTAATATAATATACTGGTCCTTTACACAAATAATACAAAGCCTATAAAATACCTAACCTTTCTCATGCTTACAATTTTTCTGATATATAGCAAGGGAAAAAATTGTTTCATTATAATTTAATAATATGATATTTATAACAATTATTTGTGGATTCAATCATTATGAAAAACAATATAAAAAAGTAGATGCACCCTTCATAAGAAACAATGCATGAAAAAATGGGCACCAAGTGAACATATATTATAAGTAGGATTTAGTAATATTTCAACTTATTTTAAGGTGAAATATGACATTATCAAAAATGCTGTGAGATTTGCAACCTATGTGCAAAAATATACAAATCATTTATATAAAAACCCAGTCGATCAAATCTAAAAACACAGAATTGATTTCTGGTAGGAAATTTGCTTCATTGTATACAGTGGGTAGGCCTACATAAAAAATAGAGAACAAATAGAGAGAGTTGATACAGGAAAAACCATCTCTCTTATTACACTCATTGCATGGTTCATCTGTGCAAAGTAATCGGAGGGAAGTACATAAGATTTGGCATTCATATATTTTATTCACAGATTTTTTAAAATCTGAGACCTTTCAACATATTAAGAAAAAACCTGATAGACCATATTTTGAAAATGTGAAGTTTTAGAATTGTATAGACTGATTTGGACCTGTTAAACGTGGCTTAGAATTATAATAAACGCAGATGTATTTTCCTTAAAAGACCAATTAAAGTTTTTCATATCACAAATGAGGATTTTTTTTTTTTTTTGAAAAGAGATAGCTGCTGAAAGTTAAACAAGCTGCTGAAAGTTAAACATTCAGAAAATCTTTTGAATTTCAAAATTACAGCCAATTCAGAACCAAAATGACAATTTTTGTTCACAATCTTTATCATATTCTTCTCCTTCTATTAATCATATTTATCAAATTAACAAAAAGGATGTTGATATTTATAAAGAAATTGAAATCAATAAAAATCTGAAACATGTCAAATTAATATGTATATTTTTATATACTTGCAAGAAGAGATGATTAAAACTTAAATAACACAGAACATGTGTCAATAATACATAATAATCGTAATTGTCTTGATCTTATGCAACTGGTATTTGGTTGTACATACATTCATCTTATGACCAAAGTAATAATGAAATCCTCAATAGGTGTATAGGACTAGAACTAGAAACATCAACACCTGCTTGGTAGTTCTAAGCAATTCAATAATTGCTTACATTTATTTCCGGGATGTTACTATTCAATAACACAGCAACACTTTCCAGGAATCACAGACATATTTACAGATGAATAGAAATTAAACAAATTCAACATGCTCTCTTTAATTTGATGATAGCTTTAAGAAATCACAACAAGAATATATTATAATATTCTCACAGAAAAGAGTCATCAAAGCTTAAAGTGATGGATGTCTGTCATTTATCTCTTTTTCTTCAATTCTTCAAAGCGTCTGGTGAGATCATCAAAATCCACATCCTCCCCACCAGCTGAGGCGCCGCCAATTGAATGTCCTGGATCAGGCAGGGTGTTGCTTGGGACAGTGGGCAATTCAGGAAACACATCGTCTCCTGCGATAAAATCATTATAGAGTACAATAACAAATAATTATACCATTACTTGTGACACAAAATTAAAAAAAAAAGGTCATTCATTAACTTCTTAGGCTTCCTTATCGCTGCACTGTGCACATCTTATCATCCTCAATGTTTAGGAACAAGAGATTCCCCTCAGTCTCACTTGGGGTATTTGCAGGATGGCAATATTCAATAAACCATGGTCAAATCGTCAGAGTGACTGGAAAAATTGCTGGTTAAAAGTTGTCAATGGATTGGGATGTTTTTACAATCCTTTATTGTTCTGCTTGGGGGGGCGGGGCCTTTCCCCCTCAAAACATAAATGCTAAGAGGGGGATGTCCCCACAAGTCTCACCTTCCTCGTCTATCAGTGTCAGCAGAAGTAATGTGGCAAGTAGAAGTAGAGCAAGTAGCAGGAAGAAAAAACTATCAACTTATGACATGTGATGTTACTTTTTTAATCCCATAGAATGGCAAGTGGTGGAGAGATGGGAGGGAAGGAAAAGTCATTTATTATTGGGACAGACAAAAGCCCACGCTTCTTATCATACAACAAACAAAATGCTTTTCCCTTGCACTAAGAGCCAAAATGAGTATATCTGAAGTTTAGGGGCAAGTATTTGCAATAAATGAAGGGAAAGTGAATGAAAGAGAACCAATTATCAATGCCACATAATATCCAACGCTGCTGGAGATCGCATCGCAATTAAAATCATGCATAGCAATCCGTTCCCTGAGATCTAGACAATATATGTGCTGGGAGGCCATGTTGTATTAAAATCCATTGCTACCAAGTAAAGCAGATTTTGACAATGATCATAATAAAGCAAAGGGATGAATATGGATCATACAATTAAAATGTGATTCACATATCTATAAAAGAGGGAATTTACCTTTCTGAGAAGGTGCATTGGGATAAGATAACCCGGATGGTGCTGAGGGAGCTGAGACACTGGGTCCAGGTGGCAAGGGTCCTTTAACTGACTGATTATTATCATAGAGTGAATCAAAACCCAAAGGAGCAGCTGGGTGGCTGGCTGCTCCATTATATGCAGGTGGGGGATATGGATGAGATGAAGCGGCCAACTGGTCTGGCAATTGAGGTGCTTGGGATGGGTATTGCTGTGAGAAAGATAAAAAAATATTGAAGAGGTTAAATTTATTATAAGGACTAGAATTGTGAAAGAGCTTCAGTTCAACAGATACTCGTATGATCCTACAAGATGACTTAAACACTCTATAAAAATGGGAAATGGAATTCCATCCTGGTGAGTACATCCGAACCCGGTTATACTGAAATCGGATATACTAAAATCCTGGTTAAACTGAAACTTTTTCAGAAAACAGAATTTTTTCTATATAAATAGACCGGTTAAACTGAACTAAGCCTGCTTATACTGAAATCATTTTTTGCCGATTAACAAAATCGCAGAAATCCTCGGCCACAAGTCACAGGACACCAGCCACAAAGGAAACAATACAAAAAAGAAAGACAACCAGAACAACACTGTAACGCAGTGAATGGCATTCCAAAGTCCACTTACAAAAAGGCTGATGCGGTGTTTCCTTTCCATTGCCGTTAATACCACCCGAAACACCATTATAGCACACTAAAATACCCCTACTCAGCGATGTAGTGTCATTATCGGTTATACTGCAATCCCAGTTAAACTGAAATTTTTAGAAATGTTTTTGAGTTTCAGAACTGTACCAAGTAATAAAAATTTGTAGCAAAAATAAATAAATTGATTATGACTAAAAAATACACAATCAAAGCTTGAAATGAACTAAAAGTGCAAAATGGCAATTGGCCACATGAGACTTTTCAGGATATTCTATTGGTCACATTGATATCCCCATAAATGAACTTAACAAAACCAGGAGAACCAGGAACTCAGATAGTCAGACATTTAACGTCCTTTTCTCTAAAAATGATTTTATCCCTAGCGCTGCAAGATTGTGGAATAAATTGAATCTAGTCTAAATTGTAGAAGTAGCAAAAGTGTTGATAATCTATCTTCATAAGCTACAATATGAAATGCTTAAATCTACATAATTAGTCTGCTAACATAATACGGTAATATCTAATACTTCAAACATATATTTTTTTTATTTTTTTTAAATTAATTTATATATTACTATAATAAGGAGATCTACAAATCTATGAATAGGGCTCTAGAATCTAGATATATATAGGTGGCATTCTCTATATCTAGATTCTACATGTGCACTTCATGTTAGGCTACATAATTTATGAGGAAGTGGTTGTAAAAATGGTAGTATTAGTTCCTCATTCACATAGCATAATGATGAGGCTACAGCAGGTCATAGTTGTGCTAAACCGAAATGCAAATTTTCAAAATTAAAGTGTTACTAGGAGATAAGTCTATTTGCTAATTGGGTACAGTACTCTTCGGCTTATAACCCGCCCCACGGTTGTCACAGGTACCGGGTTATTAGCCAGAGTGGGTTATTAGGCGTATATGCAAATGGGGGTAAAAGGGTGTTTTTTTTTAATTACTCGGTTATGCCCCCTTTTTGCAGCATAAACTGACATGACCCTGTCGCCCTGTTTCATACACATT